>JANHZU010001579.1:198836-216741 GCA_032468055.1 Acrochordus granulatus
AACTGCAAATATAAACATGTATTTATCACTAGTCAATAGTGTATGAAGTACATATGAGTTACACAGTATATTGCACCATTCTTTTGTTCTAAAACAGTAAAGCTTATGGCTTGCTCAGCAAAGAAGCAATACCAAATAACAAATTCCAATTGTTTAAATGAATGGCATTTAGCACTTATTACGTACAGCTTAGCCAAGTATCTTATACAAAGGTGAAAAATAAAAAGATTATAGTGAACAGATTCTTTTCCATTTATACATCTTAATTAGATTCATCTGTGATTTCCTTTCCAGCCATCATGGTTTTAGGAGAAGTGGTACTCAGAATACAACTCCATATTCAATAGCATAAGTTGGTTTGATCCAAGACCTATCAACATTCATATTCTTTGCATATTCCCTCTAAACTACTTAGGAAGTTTTAATCCCTGGCAGGATGCATGGGAATACATGTTTAGGTAATCCTCTTCCTATATTTTGCACTGCATATAACATTAATAAGCCTTCCATTAACTTCATGGCAGACAATTATTCCTGTCTATATCTGATTGTGAATGGTATGAGAGTAGCTTGTTCAAAGTTCTCCAGCAAAACAAGTGTGTACAAAAATTAACATTTGTTATGTTCGTTCATATCTGATGCTTTTAACAGGCTCTTCTAGAGGGAACCTAAGCTGTGTGACTGAACAAACCATGTCTTACTAGCAATGTCAGATATTTCAGAAACTTGTTCAGAATTCAGGTTCTACTGTATTTATAGAGCATGTAGTAGGTATTTACAGAATGTAAATCCTTTTAGATAACAAACTGGGATTTTATATCAAAGTTAGAGAAAAATAGTGGCATAACAACCAAGAGTCAGTTTGGTCTAGTGGTTAAAGTGCTGGCCTAGGAACCAGGAGACCATGAGTTCTAGTCCTGCCTTAGCCACGAAAGCCAAAGTTGGTGACTTTGGGCCAGTCACTTCCTCTCAGCCCAACTCGCCTCACAGGTTTATTGTTGTGGGGGAAAAAGAGGAGGTGGAAGGTGTGTTAAAAATGTTCATTACCTCCTGCTATTTGTAAAAGTAATAAAGGCAGTTTACACATAAACAATGCAAGAAAAATGAATGTCACTTATATGCATTTCTTCTTTTTCTCCCCCTACGACAAGCCAACACAGACTCTTTGCACAATGAAACAGAAAAAGGGAAGGCTGCACTGCTGGAGAAGCAGATTGATAAGACCATAAGGCTCCAACAACAACAGCAGGAAGAAGAAGATTGTCTGAAGGAAGTTCACCATGCTGAGACTCACAAACTTAGCCAGGAGATTCAACTCCAGGTTAGAGCTACCCTATTCATTGTGCATCTAATTGGGTGTTTGTGTATATTTCCTTTCAGTTTGGAATTGTTTCTTCGGTTTTCTGCAGTAATCAGATTCAGATAAACACCTAACATACTCCTTGGAGACACCATACAACCTCAAGATTTATATGACTCACCTTTTGTGTCGCCTGACTATAATACTTTTATAATACTAAGATGAACAACATTATTGTATCACTTCAGTTGGTTTCTACTTACTGTTTTTAAAGACCATATATTTGAATCATCTGGGATCTTTAAAAAAGTACTAATAAAATGTTGGCTTCCCCCTATGCATTGGAAACTACCAGTTTCATGAGCACAGATTTCCTTTTCCACCCCTTCTCATTTTCTCACTCTCTGTGGAAAGTGATATTGTAAGAGAAATCCCTGTGGGTTTTCCTAAAGCTGGGGAAGGTTTAAGGAAGGTTTCTCCTTCCTTTAAGGAAGGTTTCTCCTTCCTTCAAAGAGGGAAGAGAAAATGTTGCTTGGGTGAATACAGAGACAAAGTTGAGAGCTTTCTTATGTGGTTCCTATGTCAGTACCCTGCAGGACAGCCTCTACTATTGATAACCAGATGATTTATACTGGTTACCACCCAAGACTTGTGAGATAAGGGCATCATTACTGAAAATGAGCTATATCTGCATACCGTTCCTGCATAAAGCAGTCATATGTTGGCAACTGCAGGCCTCATAAGACCATACAGGGCTAAGATCCAAAGTCTGCAGCACTGTGACAGTAACAGATAATCTCAGCAGTGACATCAACAGCTTTCGATAACAAATACATGTTCATTTATTCTTTTACAAATGGAGGATTGCAAGTTTGTCCTGTATTTAAAAAAAGTGGAGCCCTGCTGAGAAATGATGTAATATCTCACACTGGAAGTGAACATGCATTGGACATCAAGAGTAACAATATCCCCAAAGCAAGGTGGAGCACTTCAGCTTTCCTGGACTTTTTTTACATATGAAATCTTTTTAGCCCACCTCGCTAGTCTGCCGGGTTTTTTTATTTTGTTTTAATGGATTGGTTTTAATGGGTTTATTTTATTTTAATGTTTTTAATCTCATTGTTTTTATTGTTGTTAGCCGCTGAGAGTCTTCGGATTTCAGCGACATAGAAATCTAATAAATAAATAAATAAAACTTGGTAGCTATATTCAGCTAGGAGTTATTTCATTTCAAAACAACTAAAATAATTTTATTTTATAAAGCACTTCTTTATATAACTGTATTTCTTTTGAACTGGATAGAACAGAAATGCTTATGAAAAACTGTTTGTGTAAATCTGCTCACCAATATGAATTATATTCAGCACAATAAAATACTGATCCGTGAATAGCTACTATCAAAAAAGTGGTAATTGCCACACCCTCTGTCATGTCATCCATGTTACGTCATTTAATTTGCCTAATTCAAAATGATTCTGAGCAGCATTCAATATTTAATAAAAAGATAAAAAACAGATAAAAGGTGAAATGACACAGAAGGTTTGGCATTCCCCCACAACAACTCTCCTGAGGTCCATACTATCCAAAGTAGCCCAAGACCTGAAGGAAAAAGACTTTTTCTGAATAAATTCAGGACGGGAGCCATATGAATCTCAGAGGTAATGATGTTCCATAGAGCAGGAGCATTAATAGAGAAAGAGTACTTCCTGGGTCCCATCAGATGACATTGTTTTATTGATGGGACCCAGAGCATGCCAACTGTGTCAGATCAAAAGGATGGACAGCTGCCATGGGAGAGAGAGACTTCCTCAAATTGCATCTGGAACCTATTGGTAACCAGTGTAGCTCCTGAAGCAGAGATGTTATGTTATCCATGCCACTTTCTGTCACTGTTAACGGTTTTTATGGCTGATGAAGTAAACTGTAGTCCACAAACATTGTGGTGTATTGCGTTTCTTTAGTTGTTAACATGTTATAAAACTGTAGTTTTCATGGCAACAGATTGACACCATCATCCCAGTAGTGACAGCAGCATCTCAGGGCATATCCAGACCATCAGTTTAATGCACTGTATTCCAGTCCATAAGGAGGGTCACAGTACACCAGCTAAGCATCCTCTATTGATGTTAACTCTGCCTTGTTAACAAGACTGATAAAGGATGTTGTACTAATTATTTACTTGGGAAAAATTAAGGTGCATCATTTGGTAGAATACTGCCTGGGAGGTAGTAGATGGACTCTCTTGCTTCAGCCAGCAACATCCCTCCTGCCACCATCATCTGCAAACATGACATAGCATAGTTTGTTTACACAACTTCTGACATGCCTTGTATGAGATCTGTGGGATCTCCTATGTGGTGTATTGGCAGAGCATGGGGAGTCATGCTGGCTAAAATGGAGGATTTTTGCCAGGTTAGTAGTGCTGATAAAGATGTCAATAACATGTTGATAAGTGGGGCATACTTCCTCACTGTCAATACAGCTGCTGAAGACAGATTGTACGGTAAAGACTATAGGGAAGGGGATATGTCCATATCAGCTGATAGCAGACAAGTGAGCTGGTAGATCCCATTCTTCCACTCAACTCAGTCATCACCAAAGTGTAACACATCATGTAAATAATAAGACTGGTTATGTTAGGAAAATATGGAAATCACCTCTTGGGCTAAAAATAACTTGTTTAGCTGACCTTAGTATGTCTCCAGACATACTAAGTTGGATATCAGTTGGTCTTATTGGTGGAATGAATAGTCTGCAGGACCTGGTCTGTTAACAGCATCCTGTGGTAACAAATCAGGCTCTATGTGGTATACTGTATCTGACCAGTTGACCGTGCCTTACCAGTCTATTTTAAAAGAAAATTTATTTATAGCTGTCATATCATTTGGATTGTTTACCCTGGCTTGATAGAAGAAAATTCAGTTGACGTGCCAAACTAACACACAGCCCAAGTGCTTCAATATCTGCCCCAGGACTTTTATGAGAAAGCTTTGCACTCTGCTACTGCTTCTTTCTAGTATTTGATAGAGTGAATAGCCATATACATCATAACTTTAATAGAGTTTCAAATTATCTTGAGAGATTGTCATCATATATAGAATTCTGATTCATTTTAGTAGAGTATTTTTGTGAAAAAGCAACTCTTTGTTTGACAATTACAACACTTATCTTGGAGATTTCTATTTACCCTTTATTGATTTTTAATTCCATAGGCCCTTGCATATTTAAGTTAAAATATGTACTGCAAATATATTCCAACTTACTTCTTCTGAGATTGCATCCTGAACATTAGGTGGGGTAAATCCCAATGAAATAAATGAATGTTTATAGGTTAAACTACATGACTTGTATCCTAGATATTTACACAGCATCTTTCTATCCCTGCCATTATTTAATCTCTTTCATATCCAGTCTGGGACAGAAAATGATTATATTTAATGCTGAAGATAATGTTACTCCTTTTAATTATTGGTTTTATATCCTGCCTCCAAGAGAGCAAAATAACAAACATTGGTCTCTCCCATAATTTAACTTTACAACCATCCAAAAAGTTACATTAGACTAAAATATTTTTAATAGCCACAGGTTATTGGCCGACTATAAATTTCAACTAAATATTCATTAATCCATCATTGCTGAACTATCAAGATTGCTTCTTTATCTCTGTGCCATATTTGCTTTGTTAATAAAAATAATTTTCCATGATAAAAAGAAGCCTTTGCTATCTCCTATTTTGGCATGAGTTTTTTCCAAATTTTAAAAGACTTCCAAATCTGTTTGATCTGAGGTCTGAGTGAGAGAAAAGAATGCTTCTAATATCCTTGGTTTCTATTCAAGATCCTTTGCAACTACACTCAGATGCAGGTTCACTGGAGTTATTTATAGGTGAACCTGCATAAAGTTAAAATGCTAACCTGGCCACACCAATTTCATTCAGCTGGATACTTGGGAGTTGTAATCCCAATGCTTCTGGAAGAGAGAAATTTGAGGGAAACCATTCAAAATTCTTTTGGGATGATTATAATGCAGCCTGCTTTGTGATGATAATGCATTATTATTTATCTACAGTTTAACTTTCTATAGTTTCCTCCCTCTTTAGGTAGAGAAGGAGGATTTACAGCATAAACAATTCTCTGAAAAATATGATATGTTGAAGAGAGAGCAGGAGGAAACACTGCAAAGTAAGAGTGTAAAGAGTTTATGTTTATAGTGTACATGAGAATATGGGAATGAAGCTAACTGTAACTTCTCACTTCTAGGTAGTGCCACGTTGGGGATCCCTGCCTTGCAGTATTAATACTTTGTTTGAAAGGTAGATGTTCAGAGGAACAAAGCTTCTGTTTACATGTGCCTATTAATAATAATACACATTCTGTTGCTTTTCTTGGTGGGCTTTGTGCTGGTGCCCTAACACTCCTATAGTGCAATTGCCAAGTTGTCCATTGGAACTTCTACCTGTCAATGCTTTCTTTTTGAGTCCTATCCATCAGTCATAGTTGTCCTTTATTTAAAAAGAGCAGAATCAACAAGCCTGTTTACTCGGTTTTATGGGATGGATGTCAGAGGAGGAAAGATGGTTAAGTGGCTAAAGCATAACTAACCACAGAGATGCAGCAAGGAATGGCAGGAAGAGCATCACATTTATGAACACAGTTTTTGATGTCTGAACATTTATCACCTTTAAAAAAGCTTTAGTCATAATTATGCTACAAAGGAAGAGATTCCTACTGATTTCTCTAGAAATTGGTGAAGTTTGCAGGAAATCAGGCATCTTTCCTCATTACTGGCATGACATATTCCCAAAACAATTTGCCATTATTCCTATGTTCATCATCCTCCGGGTGTTTCTCTTGTTCAGATTACATTTTGTCTTTCTCTTGCAGAACTCCAGAAAGCACATGCTCAAGAGAAGTTGTTCCTAACCAAATCCTACCAAAAATCTCAGGCATCTCTGCAGGTACCAGTTTCTCTGCTTCAGGGAAACAGAAAGCTCCAAATTCTTAGCCCCCTTCGTTTAGCCCTAACCTTAATACAATGGCAAATATGAATATGTATGTATAAATTACTACCAGTAGTCCTCAGTGAACAACCCTTCATTAAGTGACCAAAATTATGATAGCATTGAACAAGGTGACTTGAGGTTGCAGTCCTCACAACATCTCTGGAGTCACATGATTGTAATGCAGGCAGTTATGCTTACAATTATGATGTTGCAGCATCCTGCAACCATTTGAAAACTTCACTATTTGCTTCTAACAAGCAAAGTCAATTGGGAAGCCATCAGAAAGTTGCAAGTGGCAGTCACATGACATCACACCTAATGACTGTAAGGAATTTATCTAATGACAAAAACTGGAACTGCTGGAACTGCCATCGTAAGTCAGCACAGTCATGTGACATTGCATTTTACGACCACAATGTGATAGTAATGGAGCTCCCAATCCCAATTACTATAGTTAATTGAGGATAATCTGTGTATCTTTGGGTGCTTTATGGTGAGAATACAATGCTGGTATATGGCATTAGTACAGTATATGGCACTCCTAAGCCACATTGACTGATAGCACCATTTCCTACTGATGCAAAAATTAAAATTTTTGGAACAGTTTGAAAGAGTGGTGGCACTGATGACCCTAAGCAATAAAACTTTGATGCCCTAGGCTAATGCCTACTTGGCCATATAAGTAGTCTTTGCTTACTGACTTCCTTCTTTAGCAACGATTTGGAATTGTAACAATGTAAAAAAACAGCTTTGCAATCAATCCTTACATTTACAACCATTGCAGCATCACATAGTCATATGATTACCATTTGTGTACTTTCTAATCTGTTTGTGACAAGTAGAATTAATGGAAAACACAGAAGTAAAATTGTAAGTTTAAAAATCTTTGAAATTCTGATAAAATAAAAAAGAAGTAGCCAATGCTGAAATCTACTTATTCCAGCACCATGGCACTGAGTGTTGACCATAGGAAAAATATGCATCTGATGAAGATCATAAAGTAGAACTACAGTAATTTAATCTGTTCTGTTTTCCTATTCCAGGAGACCATTGACAAACTGAGTTCTCAGCTGAAAGTCTTTCAGGAGAAAATGAAATGGGTAGAAGAGTCAATTCTGAGCAGAGATTATAAAAAGCACATTCAGGTGACTTTACACTGTGTGAGATATCTTGATTGGTTTATTCACAGAGAGTGAATAAGATAGTCCAAACAGCAGGGTCTTCTGAACATACCAAGCAAATCAACAAACAAATGGTGATAGTTGGGGAGGACACTCATGTTTTTGCTTTCAGCAGCCATTCTGCCCACAACGTCGTAAGAACAATTACTTCTCCCAGTTCCTATTGCTGCTTGGTTTAATGGGCTTCAAACTGTTTAGAGGGAATCCTTGAGGTATGACTGTCAGGCCCAAGCCCAAAAAAGATACAGAGAAATCCAGTCAAGTCCAATCCTTTATTTGCCTAGACCTAATGGACAGAATCTTGCCAAACTAAAGCTATAACCTTCTGCCCTAATAAATATATTCTAGAAATATATATTCTATGGTGTGGCTACCCTGAACTTCTTCCCCCCTCCCCCATCTAGCTGAGGACTGTGTAGTCTCTTATTCTGGGCTCTCTCTAATAAGATTTACTGCTAGGAAACTCTGGGCTGCCAAAATACCTATCTACTGGTTCTCCAGATGCACATTTTACCACATGACTGAGCAATGTGGTCATAAAGCACAATCTCATGTGACCACATTACTTAGCAATGTTAATCCGTGCAGTCCCTGTTGCCATCATTGTTAAGGGAAAATAATGAGTTCTTAAGCAAGCACCTCCTCACAACCTCTTCTGGCTTCCAACAACCACAGTCAGTGGGGAAGCCAGCAGGAAGTTGCAAATCCTGGTTGGCTTGCAAACAGGCCAGCAGACAGATAATTGGATACTGCTGAGTGGTAAAGGGAACAAGGGACTGCAAAAGTGGCTGGGGAGAGGGTGCAAGAGTGTGCAGGTGGGGCTTCTGGTGGCTGATTCTACTGGGTGGGGAAGAGTGCACAAACTGGGGCAGTGGCTAGGGAGATGCAGCATGAGTGCACAGGATCTGGGGGAGGGTGCAGAGATGGGAGAGACTTGTCCAAGCAACTAATGACCTTCTCTGCCAGCTTCTCCCTTAACTTTGCTTGTGGGAAGCCAGAAGGGAAAGTTGCAAATTACAATCATGTGACTGCTACAATGTGACTACATGTGACTGCTGCTGCATGCCAATTGCCAAGGTCCCATGTTGCAATCACATGTCCATGGAGGTGTTGGGATGGCCAGAATTTCAAGGAACAATCATAGCCACCACTTGTTCAGCCCCATCGTGAATTTGGACAGTTGCTGAACAAGTGGTAGTTAAACAAGGATTAACTAAATTATTATGCTCCCTGATTCTCAATGACGTTGAGCATCTTACAACAATCAAATAAATTAAAATAAAACACAAAAAATAAAATCTTAAAAAAGATTGCATGCACACTGAAATCAGGGATCTCCCTCTCTCTTGCCAACGGCCTGGCATGAGGGAAGGAGTCAGGTTTTCATGGCTCTTCTAAACAACAGCACAGTGGGGGCCGTCTGAATCTGGGGGAATCTCATTCCAGAGGGCAGGTGCTGTTACAAAGAAATGCACTTCTGGGATTCCTAGAGATGACATTGCTTAAACAAAGGAAATTGGAGGGCAGTCCTGCAGGATTGAATCAGCCAGGCAGATATTATGGGAGACAGGAGGTCCTTCAGTTAATCAGTCCTATGCTATGTGGGGCTTTATAAGAAACAATCAGCTGCTTGAATCACACAGAAGCAAATTGCCAATCAGTGCAGCCCATAGAGCAAAGGGCACATGGGCCTGTCAAGGCAGGCGCATTACTACTCGCACCATTGCATTCTAGACCAGTTGAAGCTTAATGCCTTTTTGCTATCTATTTTGGCAACTTAGAACAAAGACAGACCCTATAAATAAATTTCTCCTTTTTTAAAAATAAAATTCTTTAAAGGATTATGGGACCCCCAGCCAGTTCTGGGAACAAGAACTAGAGAGTCTACATTTTGTGATTGAAATGAAGAATGAACGCATCCACAGTTTGGACAAAAAGCTGCTGAACTTGGAAATAGTGGTGGGTTACTTATTTGTTTGTTTGTATTGTGTCTTATTTTTACAAATAACTCAAGGAGACGAACATATCCAACACTCCACCTATTTTCCCCACAACAACCTAATTAATCTAAAACAACCAAAAAAATTAATCCTAAGTATGACTGAAAAGACTAATAAATGAGCTTTACTGTACTTAAAAAGAGAGAGAAAGTAGAGTAAACTTTTCCAATTTTGTGCCACTGGATATTGTAGAATGAAAGATAGGAATATAGGTGACTTCCTTATTCTAAGTGTCCTTTCAAATGACCAATTGTTCCATGGTCCAAATGATCTTGTCTCACTATTAAAATGAAGACTGGATTGAGAAGGCTGTTTTAGAATATTTGGATGCAACAGGAATGGGCATTTTCATCTGTTTATAAATATACAGTGTTCACAGAGAATTGACTGTTCATCATCAGTTCCCCTCCCTGGCCATTAGAAAAGCATAGAAATATCTCAACTAATCAGTAGTCATTTATCAGCCTAATTAGGAATGCCTCAGCCTACCCTTCCAATTTCTGGGGAAGTACAACAAAACCTTTCTGTTCTCCAGAAGGGGCAAGAAACTGCAAGCCTTTTATCAACTGGCCATAGTAGGCTCCCTTTATGCACATCTTGCCTTCATGGGATAACTGTGAGGAGCAGGGTGGTTAAACCAGCCCAGGTTCTCCCACAAGAGCTCCATAAGGTGCCCTTTGCAACACAAGGCTATGAGTCACTTCCACTTTGGAAGTGGCGCTTGCTCCCATTTTGCAGAAAACCTCCTAGTTGCAACAGCAGGAAGGAGGGACCAAGTTACCTAGCGATTTTGTTGACCAATCATTCAGGGTCTCAGTTGCCTTTGTAAGCAGATCTGAGCCATGTAATACTCTAGGTCAGATTGCTGATAATAGTGTGTCGTATTTGTACTGGTAGGAATTTTTCAAATAGGCATTTTCCAGCCCTAACTGGGAATTGTATCTGGAACCTTTGACCTTCCCTGCTAGTCATCTGTTTTTTCACTAAGTTACATGCTAGTGTTTAAAATCCAAGATACTTGGAAGGGACATTTGGGCTTGGGAAATACTCTACAACCAGCAATGCTCTTTCCTACAAAAACAATTTCCAGTTCTCTACAGATATGAAGACAGAGACCAGAATATATCAGTGCACTTATAAACCTACAGTTTCCAGTATGTAAATATGTTTAGGACAATCACATTCCCATAAAGGTCCACAGTTTGCTATATTATCCTTACCTGACTGTGAATTTTCTTTATGCTATACCTTTGTTGTATCTGAGGTTTGCTCACTCTTCTGGTTCCCTTTCAGATGGAGTCAAATTTGTTGCTTGAAGAGAAAATTAAAATCCTACAACAGGAGAATGAAGATCTTAAAGTACGGATGCAGAATCACATGACAGTGATAAGGTGATACCTTTACTATAGGAACAAATTACTAAAGTTGACAACTGTTTGATCCATTTTCTGTGTCAGTATAATCTGATGGTTATGGGAAATGTTTTTATTTTCCCAAAGTCTCATAGTAGCTATTGCACAAAGTAGCATTCCAAACATGTGAAGAATTACTAAATTCCTGGATGTTTTTTTTAAATAGATCTTTATTTTCAAGTATATTTTATGTGTCCTTTTTCCCCCAGTCAGTAATTTCTCCTCCCCTTCCCGATAGGGCAGGATGAATATTGTCTGGCTTCCATGTGTTTACTCTAGCTAGGCTCAAGCAACATACTAAACCATAATGGTATTATTCTGGTTTTGTTTTTTATGATCACAGCCACTATGATTTATAAATCATAGTTTATTACTTATAATGATTTATTCAAGAAACCACAGTCAAGGAAATCTGGCTTAACATCTTGTGCAGACCTAAGCTACAGCTGATGACAACTGGAGTTCAATAACATTTGAAGAGCCACAAATTACAGTAGAGTCTATAAGACTTCCTGAATGTAGAATTAACTGGGATTGTCATTTCTGTTGCCTTAGGGACTTCTCTCCAAAAGTATTGGAGGCCTGTGCAGAGTAGCAGCAGTTTTAAGGGGTAAAATGGGTGCCTTAAATATCTGCAAGGAAGCAGGCACCTATGTTTTGTTTAATTACCCCTAACACTTCCCCAATGCAAAAAACAGTTAAAATTATTGGGCCCACTCAGAAAAGCTCTAAAAACCTCGAAAATTATGGTGAGCAAAATGTAGACAGTAGGCTGTGCAATTTGAACATCTGGTTTATATAAAAGAGGTAGCAAAGTGCTTGCAATGAAATTGATGCATGCTTCTCTCTTCCCATCTGTACAATGAGTCTCAAAACCATCTGACCTCAAAACCATATTTCTTACCATTTTGATCTGACCTCAAAACCATATTTCTTACCATGCTTTAATAGGCAACTGTCTGATGAGCTTCTCACAATTCGTGATGCCCTGGAGAAGGAGACCCAGCTGAGGGAGCAAGCTCACCGAGAGAAAGAGGAGCTTTTGTACAGAGTGATTCATGGTGATTCGGGCCACCCCTTTGCTATCTCTGCTGAGACATCACTCATTGCCACATAGCACTTTGAGAGGCTAAAGACACTGGTGCAGTATTAAACAAAAAGGGAGGGAAGGAGATCACAATATGACTGTTTCATCATTGCATTCTAGTCCAGGGATGTTCAACTTCTTTTTTAATCCCATGGACTAAGATGCCCTTAAAGGGACATGCCACAGGTCACACTCTTCCCCAACAAATGAAGGTCAGCTTAAGGAAGTGGGAATAGAGATAACATTCACATTAAATTAATTAAATCATAATTCGCTGCATAATTCCCTGATCATTTAATAATTTTCCATTTCTTTCATAATAATAATCACAATGTATTAGTATAGAGGAGATCATACCTGAAACTGGCAGGGTGGCTTAGGTCCAGGTTGTATACCTCTGTGCTGGATCTGGAATTACCCCATGGTCTAAGGACAATTCTTGTTGGGATTTTCTTTTATGCCCTTATTCTTTGAAAGAGTGAGATTTTTCCAACTTCCTCTCAAAAGTGGCCAATTTTAGTGCGAGTCAGGAATTTATCCTTCTGACTTTTTGTAGTATACAATACTCAAGTCTTTCTCTCGTCCTTCTCCCAAGAAGTAGCAGAATTAACTACCTCGTATAATAGACTATGTGAGGGATGAGAAGAAATTAGGGAAAATGAGTAGGAGCTACAAATAAATTGCACTGTCATGGCTCTTCAGTCACACATCTGTGAGATACTAGAGTAGTAAAGTAAAAGGTCTAGTTTTGTTTGATTTCAGCTGATGAAATTAGAGCTAAATTTAAATTCTCAAGCAGTTGGATTTTAAGCCAATGCTTTGTAGAATTTGAATTTATTTGTAACTAAGTTTCTTTCCCCATTTGCATCGTTCTTCTGCTTGTCTTCAGGATAGTCCTTTCATCCTGTCCTCACCCTATGTATGACACAAGCTTCAGTCATCCTTATCTGTGCTTGGATTAAAGTAGTATTTTCATCTTATTCCAGTCTGGTCAAGGATGACCTTTCTCATCTATTAAATCAGGTAACTATAAGACTAGTGCCTTAAAACTGGGACAATTATAGGACTGTCATCACAGAAGTAGGATAGGAATTTCCAGTGAGGCATCAACTTTATAATTTTCTATTGACTTAAGGATGAGTGGATAGCACTTAATTCAGTAGTGGAGAAAGACCTTAAAGCAAGTTTTTGATGTTCTTCCTGCCGCATGGGACTGCTTATCCTTAATCACCTTTCATGTGGCTACAAAAAGATTTTAAAAATTACTCAGTTATGTGAGCTTGATTATTTTAGGTCTCCCCATTTCCTCTCTTGTTAGAGCTATGGTCAGTCCCTGCTCACATCCTCTAATCATCTAAATATCTAGATCAAATAAGTGGTTCTCACGGATTTGGAAGGCAATGGAAAAAGGCACCATTTCAATTCATTTGCTTCCAGACAAAAAGAAAAACTCTTTTGTTTTCTTTGACAGGCTCTCTCTTTGCTGGTTCAAAATTTTGAGAATGGTGTATTAGAAAGTTCTCAAAAACTGAGCATTCAGAGATCCAAATTCTAATTCTATGTGTTTCTTTTGTACATAAAGCTGATAAATGACAATGCACTCTACTGGCTGTAGGGTGGTGCTACAAGTTACACAAAGAAGTGATTGACAGATTGGAAGAACTACTATAGAGGTATAACAATTTGAATTCCAACAAATTGGATGTAAAATGTATTGTTCTCATGAAGAGATTAAACTGGTGTTTATTGTGGTTCTAGTGCAATGTAAACACTGAATGCAGTGAATAAATATTAGTTCTTAGAAGTATTGCTATGTATTCAAAGAAAGCTGATAAAGATATACTTTCATCCTGGAAAAACATTCGAAATGTTTGAATAACTTCTTAACTTCCTTCTGGCTAAATGCAATGATCTGCATGCTACAAATTCAGAAGAGTTTTCACATTCTTGAGTAACCATCTCCAATATATCATCCCATGATTTCTAGCCAACATAACCAATTGAACAAATTATTTTGGACAAAATTGTTCCCAGATCATGTGAAGTACTTTTTCACTCTACTCAGCCCTGATCAGTCTGCATTTGGAATACCACATCCAATTCTAGCACTGCAGTTCAAAAAGGATATCATTAAATTGGAGCAGATTCAGTGAAAAGCGACCAAGATGGTGAGTGACCTGGAAACCAACTCTTATCAGGAAGAGTTAAAGGATCTGGATTTGTTTAGGCTATAAATATGGTAGCAGCCTTTAAATATCTGAAGGGCTGTCACAAAGAAGGGAAAATGTGCTTATTCTCTATTGCCCCAGAGTGCAGTACCAGAACCAGTAGATTAAAGCTACAGGGAAGTAGGTTCAAGCTAGATGTCAGGAAGAATTTTCTTTCAGTAGAATAGGCTGCCACATGAAGTGGTGAGTTCTCCCTCACTGAAAGTTTTCAGAGGTTGGGTGGTCATCTGTCAGAGATCCTGTACCAGCAGAGAGTGGAACTAGATGACCAAGTTGGAATATAATTCTAGGAACATTCCATAAAAGCTCTCTTTATTCAATGGCAGCACTTGCCAGTGGAAGGACTAATGCAGTATTTGATGAAAACTTTCATGGGTAACATCACTGTCCATTAATTTGATTGGTTCTCTTGATTTACCACATTGGCCAAGCCTTTTACTCAGGAAGTGAGTTTTGTAGGAACATCTACTGTGTTTTGCAGAATGCACGACTTAGACAAAGGAATGTACAATTAATGTACTATGGTACCTCATTATGCCTCTATTCTGTTTTTTTAAAAAAACAACAACCATGGATAAATGGTGTTCTATAGATAAGTATTCCAAGAGAATCCCCCTGAACATAAGATTGCAGCTTGCAGGATCAAATCATACACTTGGATTCTGAAATGATAAGGTAATGAAAGATGAGAATGCATCGTAATGAAAAAGCAGCAGGTGAGGGGTCATCCTCTGGGTAACAGACACAGATTCTACCCCAAGAATGCCTATCATTTTTATCAAATTCTATTTACAATTGTAAACTCTGTTTATTTTCCTGATCTTGTAAATCTGGTCAAGGAGAGATGTTTGGTTTTGATTCTTAGCTTTTACATGATGTTAAAACTAGGAATTTGTTGTAGGGAGACAGTTTCATATAATTGCAAATAAGCATCGACCGCTGTGACATGAGTATTATTTGAAATCATCATAGCTCAAGTACTTACAAAAATTCTAGTAATAGTTCATATTATATGAAATATCATTCATTTAATTTTACCTTTATTATTATTTTAATAATCATAAGGCAGCAAACATACCTAATACTTCTTTCTCCTCTCAATTTCCCTACAGCAACAACTCTGTGAGGTGGGTTGGGCTGAGAGACAGTGACTGCCTGACAGTCACCCAGCTGCTTTTTCATGCCTAAGACGGGACTAGAACTTACAGTCTCCCAGTTTCTAACCTGATGCCTTACCTAGTAGATCAAACTGGCTAGGGTCATCAAATCTGAGATGCCCAATTACAGATAGGCAGCAGATGGCAGCAATTGTTTCTGGTCTGAAAGAATGCTGTTAAAGGGTTGTTTGGGGATTTGGGAGTTGAGGAGGGATTGGAAAAGTTGGAAATCAAAGACAAATGTGTCTTCTTTTCTTCACCAATTTGGCCATCATATATTCAAATATAGAAGAGTCCTTTTTATCTAAAGCTAGCGACAGCAACTATGACATAGCATTGTTACATAACAATCTTCTGGTCTTCTGAATGTTTTAACTTTGATGTTCACTTTTAATCTTTTAATTATGTTTTACGTTATAATTTTTATTATGTTGTTATAAACTTCCCAGAGTCATGTCAGTGAGATTGGTGGTGTAGAAATTTAATTAATAAATAAATAAATAAATAGATAAGGCTTGGCACAAGTGAAGACCAGGAGTGTGATAAACATAGAACAAATCCAAAGGAAAGGACAAGGTTCACAATGAAGTGAGAGCCAGAGTTCAAAGCACCGCACAGTATGTTGTTATTATTATTAATTATTGTAAACACGGCAGAGCTGGGGCCTAAAGAGTTGTTCTCAGCATTTTTCTCAAGGAGGGAGTCAATCAAGGAGCCAGGTTGAACCATTATCCCAACTGGCTGAGGAATTCTGGAAGCTGAAGTCCACAGATCTTAAAGTTGCCAAGGTTGGACACCCCTGCATTAGAGTCATTTCTCCTGTCTGCCTGCTTCTTGAGGAGTCTTTCTGACCTTTGGACCTCAGCCCTTGGATGCTGTGTCTTTAAAGCATGCCTCTCTTGGAATTGGGTTGTGAACCTTAGAAGCAGAAAGACTGTCAGTAGATAAAGATAAAGGCAGAGTGTCCTGGAGACATGCTAGTGGAGTTATTGGCTTCAACACTGCTGGAATCACTCCTTCCAGGACTATTATATCCAGGAGCCCTGGATCCTCCTTCTCCTCATCTTAAGACAAGTCCAGCAGAGCCATAACAGCAGATGGCATCCACGTATGTACAAAAACTGCAAGGATTGGATTGTAACCTAGCCTCCACCCATTTGCAGATTTTGACCCCAATTGTGCACACACTGAATGGAGTTTGCATTATGATGCACCTTTTGTCATTGCATTCTGGCACACCAGAAGATATTGATGCTGCTACCCCATCTAATTTAAAACACCACAAAGATATATGACCATGTGGTCAAAACAGTGAAATCCCACAGTTTGGGGACATAAATTCTAAAGAAATAAGTCAGAGGTTATTGAGAATGAAGTGTCTCAGATACTTCCTGAAACAGCCTTAATCCTTAGTATGAGTTTAATTTGTGTTTAATTTGTGAAACTTAATTGATACCTAATTTAGAGATTGAACTCTAATGAGTGCCAATTCAAAATATAAATTCAAGGTCAGCTTCCAAATACTACCTGGTTGTTAAGCTTTAATCATGATTTTGCCAATAAGTTGTAGTGATCTGATGAAACTAAGCCATAACATGTAGTTTATACAAACAAGAATAATTATATTGAGCCAAAACCAAACAGTCACAATATAGTTTTGTGTGATATAAAATTACTATACATTACTTATGTCCTGTGATAATCAGACACCATGGAAGACTCACTTAACCACCAGGGGGCAAAAAAAACTATTCTTTAGCTTGATATCTAAACCCAGAAATTTGGTATCTTCTCTTTTTTCTCAGATATAGATACTTTATTGGCCAAGTATGGTTAGACACACAAGGAATTTTGACTCTGGTACAGCAGCTCTCAAAATACTTACAAGACAACAGTAAATAAAATAATATAAAAAATAAAGTTGGGTATTCAGCATCCAAAGTATGCAGCCAGTAGAAAGGGAATATTATAAAGTGTAAAAGTCTCATGTGATTTCCCAGACTCTGCCTGGGTTTCAGACCACCTATTTTATGGGCTGGTATTTTTTTTAAAAAAGTCTTGGATAGCCATTTTTTAATCTGAAGCCAGGAAACCACATTTTTTCAGCCTTCATTTGGTTATTGTTCTTGCTCCTAGACATCTGTTTGGAAGGGGGAACAATCCATTGCTGCACATTTTGCAAATCTTCATGCCTTTTGGAAATTTTCTCTAGTTTAACTAATGAAATATTCTAGCATACTATATTTGAGATTTCTGTAATTTTGGTTCTTCTTTACCTTGTTTAATAATTCTGGTTGTTTCTATTCCTGTTTTATTTTTATTATGATGATATATTACTGGTTTTTCATTTTATATTTTCCATACCAGATTTTTACACTCAGATATCGAAGCAATTACATCACATCATTCTGTTGATTTTCTCCACTTTTGTTCCTGGCTTTAAGCTTCTTCTTTTCCTATCCGTTGTTTTCTCAGCCTCCTGCTTTCATTTGAGGATTCACTGGATTTAATTCAGCAAGCACAGAGGCTGATTAATGG
>JANHZU010001579.1:223669-236883 GCA_032468055.1 Acrochordus granulatus
CTCCGGGAGGCAGTGCAAGACAGGGGGGCCTGGCGTAATGCAGTCCATGGGGTCGCGAAGAATCGGACATGACTGCGCAACTGAACAACAACAAAAATGGAAACAAGTAGAGACTTCTTCCCAAATATGGTTCCCTCTAAATGGGCGGGATTTCAACTCCATAATTCTTTGCCAGCCTGGCTGGGAAGTGAAATCCATTCTAGAGGAAGGGCATTAGTTTCTTTATATTTATTTTTATGAATGCTTCTCTCAATCAATGATTCTAGATGGCTTACAGTAAAGAATATATCAATGTCAAGAATAAAACATTTCAATAACAACATTAAAAAATTAAGATATATAGAATAAATATACATAATAGCAAGATGCTTGGCTAGTTAACAAAAAAGCTGAGAAACCGACTCCTTATTACATTCAGTGCCCCAGTCTTGGGAATATAACCAGGGTACAGAAGGCTCCTATAATATTAGACTATTATATAGTCTACTATTTATATATTTAGTAGTATGTATATAGTCTACTATATAAGTCTATTATAGTAGACTTTGAATTTTCATTTTAATCAACCAATTATTTTAAAAAATGGTATATTAAAAAACCTATTTTTCCTTGTATTATAGAAAAGAGAATGCTTCTTTTATTTAGCACATATGGTGTACATTTTTATAAAAACATTCATACAGAAAACTGATTTTCATGAATTGTAATAAAATGTGTCCTATAATTCAATATTTTTCTGAGTCTTTATCCAAAACGCATATGTTATTGCAAAGGCAGCTCCCATGTGTTAAGCTCAATCATATATTCAATAATTGAATTATTTCAGTTTCAGATCATTGAAATTCCCATTCGTGAAAATGGGAAAATGCAGCAAACAGAAGACAAGGCACACACATTTCAGTCTTATGCACTATGATGCCTTTAAAATCATGTCACAGACCCTTACAAAACTCATTCATTTTTCTGACCAATTTGGGCTGGAAAAGAGATGCATCCACCATGTCTATTCAACAGATGAAGTTTCCACAGTCATTTAACAGAGATGCTCCTAATGAATTCACATCTGATGTATCTTTACAAGGTACAGAGCTTCCCCAGATTTCCACCTTTCACTAAAGTAATCGTGATGGCATAAAGAGGCATTCAATGCACCCGCAATTATTTCCTACAGATACATCTGTGGGATTTCTGCCCAAAACAGTCTGGCATTCTATTAATTCATTTTGGGGAGTTAAAATCATTATGTTTAATACTTTAACTTTGTTGATTTAAAAAACACGATGAGGTTGGAAAATATTCTTCTCCACTGTAATTGAAATAAGATAATGAATACATTACATGATAGTGCATCATTAGGATTCATCCCCTATTGATTCATTCTATATCCAAATAATTATGTGAATATCTGGAACGATCAACAATCTTATGTACCTTTTCAGTAGTCTAGTTTGGTAACAATAATTACAAGTGCACTTAATAAGTTAAGAAGGATGCATTGAGAAAACCTTATGCTGTTTTAAGCTGTTGTTTTAGTGAACCCTGAAATGGAACCTTTCACCCCACTGAGTAAAGATATGTAATAAACAGCTCATTACCTGAGAAACAGAATGCAGATAGCAACTAAACTGTAGGCCAGCAGCGTTCCAATAGACATCACATTAACCAGGGCCTTCAGATCCAAAAGGACAGCCAGCAGTGCTGTGAAAACAGAAAAGGGTGTCTGCTGCAAGCAGAATCAATCAAGTCGTTTCTATTCTTATAAAGACCTATATAAAGATAAAATATCCAATACTTTGCCAATTCTAAACATTCTCATGGTTTCAGTCTCATAAGTTAGAAATTAAGTAAGAAAGAAATGTTTTCCCAATGAGAAATAAAATAGTATCCCACGACCACTTCCCAGGAGATTCAGATTTGAGAACCTCATTTCACCAGAGGTTAATTTGCATGGAAACTTTTTCTGAGTTTACCCTCTATCTCTGCTGACATTTTCTGGATGTGTCCAGTAAATAATTACCATCATGCTGAAACTACATATCTGCTCTGTTTTCAGAGAAAAACTCTGTTTAGAAAATGTCTATCAGAGATTGTGAAGTTTGTATCCATTGTTTATGGATAACGGCTTTTTCTAAGGCATTAAAGTAACTTAATTATTTGAGAGTATACTGTCCTAAGTTTACAAGAGTCCTCTATCATCATGATAACTTGAAAGCCTCATATCAGAAGGCTGACTGCTCTCTTGTGAACCTCAGTGCAGATTAAAACTATAGGATTTTGCTGTGACATATGAACTCAAATACACAATGAAGTCCCTTTTAAAGATGAGGTTTGGTATGAACTGTGAATCTAAATCAGAGCAGCATAAGTGCAGTAGATATCCTATGCAGTAAGACATCTTCCACCCCAACACAGAATCATAGAGCTGGAAGTATCCTTTGAGTCCATTCAGTCCGACACTCAGTCAGTGCAGGATCTATTAGAGTATCTTTGACAGAAGATATCCAGCTTCTGCTTGAAGGCCTTTGATGAAGAAGAACTCACCATTTCATGTTCCATTGAACTTTGTTCCATTGGCTGACAATTGTACAGTAAGGAACAAGTTCCTGAAGTTTGTTCTGAATCTACCTCCTTGTAATTTTAACCCAATGCCTCCAGTTATGCCCTCTGGGGCAATACAGAAGATGACCATTAGCTCCTCTACTGACATATCTGAATACTGCTGTCATCGGTCCCCTCAGTTGCCTTTTCTGAGTGTAGACAACTCAGGGGTTTTACTTCTGTAAGCCATCAGGAGTCACTGTGAGTGAGTTGCAGTCATATGAATTTTCTTAACAAATAAAGAAAAATAAATACCCAGGGTTTTTAACCATTCTTCAAAGGATCTGGTTTCTAGACCTATCTTGACAGACATTCCTTTGAACTCACTCTAATTTGTCACTGCCCTTTGAGCCATAGTGCCCAGAACTGGATCCAGTATTCCAATTTATCTCTGGAATTCCATCTGCCGAGAGGTTTTCTTTCTGGTAATTACAAGCTGATTTTTGTTTAATGATCATTCCCACTAGGGTTTTTATTCTAAATTCACTTTGAAATTATGTTCAGCTCTTTAACAAGTGAAAAAAAAATAGTTCCTCAGACTGCAAGGCCCTAACTTAGGAGAACATGCTTTTAGATGGACCACTGGAAGCTTTAGCAAATTGGGGGGTCACATTTCAATAGTACTTAGTTAAGCTGCAGAATGCTGTGCCAAGAGATGTGGCTGGAATGTTTCAAGATGATTAGATATATTTCTGATAATTTAAACTGTAACATTTCATAATGATTATATATTATCATGGGAGACAGCATGTCTTCAGATACCAATGCTTTCGATAAATCATAATGTATAATTTTTCCATTTCAATGATCTTTCATTGAAACACTTAGTTGGCCAGGAACAATGTATATTAATGGGCAGGGTCCTTTTTAATATTTCCTTATTGATAACACTCTTAGTCTTAAATATGCCACATTTACTAAAATTGGGAAGGCTGGAGGCTTTTGAAAATATTTGAAGTCTTCTGAATTGCTCCCATGAAACTACATGGCCATGTCTGTGTGAATAAAGGTATTTGCATTTTGAAAATAACACAGAAAAAGTGCCCTAGACTTCATGTGAGATCAGCACCTTTCTGCTATTCAGTAAAGCACTCCAGCTTTCTGGTTTTTGAGTGTACCTGAAAAAGATATGGGTTTAAGGGTTCAACTTAAAGTAGGGTCAGAAGCATAACTGAATTGTTTTCAAAGTATGAACAGACCTAACCATGATATAACCAGTCAAGTTTAACTCAAGGGAATGTATGAAAATAATACCTAGGCTTACCTGAAATTGCTCCAGATACAACAGTTGCAATAACTGGATTTTGTTGGCTATTCACTCTAGCCAAAGCATGAAAGAGAAGTCCATCCCTGGCCATTGCAAATAAAATCCGTGGCATTGGGAACATAGAACCTAACAAGCTGCAAAAGAACCCCAAGAAAACAATAAAATATCCATAATAATTCTTCATTTTAGCTTCCTGTGGCAATTCGCATTACATGCATTGGAATAAATCTTTGCAAGAGAAAAGGGGGAAAAAAACTTTAAAAGCTACTTCAGGAGAAATATGAATCATGGAATTGGCATTATGAGAATGATATATTTCCATAGATTTTTATGAAAAAAACAACGCTTGAAGAGATCATTGTACTTTAACCACCAAATGCCTAACTTGATAGTAAGTAAAATAATCTGCAATTGATTTGCCTGAGTCACATGAGAAAGTAAGTTTTCTACCTATAGTGAAACAACTAATGTGATGGGCAGAGCAGGCCCATTAAAAAGTAAATCATACAGATGTATGTCAATGAAAATTCTCAGTCATCCTGGAATTTTCTGGAGGTTGAGACTTAGCAACTGGACTTCTTTTCTTGTTGGTTAGAAACATTTTGCTGCTTATCCAAACAGCTTCTTCAGTGTGAAAGTGAAAAAAGTAAAAAGTTTCACTTCTTCACTTCTTTGAAGAAGCTGCTTGGGTAAGCAGTGAAACATTTCTAACCAGCAGGAAAAAAAGTCCATTTGCCATGACTTAACTTCCAGACAATATAAAATGTATTATCTATCTACTGCTTTTGTTTCATTGTTATTTTTTGTTTTAATCATATTAGATATGTAAACTACTTCAAGTCTCTTTCTACTGAAGTGGCAGAGAAGCCGAGAAAAATAAACAATAGACAATTGCTATATCTTCTCTCAAAATAAAAAAGTAATCAGTGAATTATGATGAATGATTGTAGAATGAATGATGCTCATAAAATGCATCATTCATTCATTTACAAAATTTGCTATCCCAAGATATAGTGATTTGCCACATATAAATTTATAAAACACTGATCTACCAGTTTCTATTAATCACAGTTAAATGGAACCCAAGTTTCAGAACCTCTAAAATCAATGGCTGGCAAGCCAACAGTGTATGAAATGTTGCCTCCTTGCCTTTGTCATGATCTTGGAAATACCTGAATAGTTACAGTGTATTTTATTTATTTATTAAATGTATATGCTGCCAAATTCAAAATGAGTCTCGGTGGCTTACAATAAAACAAAATCCTAGACAAGATGGCTCTTCTTTTGTTCCTAAAACATAAGGATACCAGTTAGACTTACCTGGTTGTGAGCGCGCAGAGTGACCCTGTAGCAACAGCATATTTGACTGACCTCCATCCAATATATTCAAAAGCCACTGGTAATGGACTTAATGGATCCAAAATGTGATAGGGCATCATGAGAGTCAAAGCAGCTGAAACCCCAAAATACGCTACAAAACAGATGAGAAGTGAGAAAACTATTCCTAGGGGAATAGATTTATGAGGATTCTTCACTTCTTCCCCTGTTAGACACAGACAAGAGTAGCCATAAGATCACTTTGAAATATATGTTTTCTCACTTCTGATCATTTATTTAACAATTGTATGAAATGAAATGTGCACAAATATAAAACCAAATTATGAAAGAGAAATAAAAATCCAAATTATGAAAGAGAAATAAAAATCCTCTACTAAGTACCACTAGGCAATTGCTCACTGGGATTGAAAGCACAATGAAATAATACAGCTTTAAGTTATTTCTAGACTTAGAAGTAAGGGGTATAAATACATTTGAGGGAAAGAGTTCTGAAGAAGGCCTACCTCCTAACCGATCCCTTTATTTTAGTCGGGTGCAGCAGGGGGCTAATTCTTAACAATCTGTCTCTAGATGACCAAACTTTATGGACTAATTCAATTCTGATAAGGCATTGTCTAATTTTCCTATTTCTGACACTTTATACAAAGACCTAGCTCTTTGGATATGGCTCTAATGATAGAAAAGAGAGGAGGAAAGGAAAGAAGAGGATGACCAACATAAAGTGGATAAATTCAGTTACAGTGACAATGGGTATACCACTGGAATACAAGAAAGGCCTGGTTATGGATAGATTGTTATGGAGAAAATCTAGCTATGTGGTTGCTAGGAGTCAAAGATAACATAATCAGTCAGTCAAGGTATTGAATAGCCTGGTGTTCTACTTCAAAAGTAATAACCAGCTCACTTTAAATTAGAACATGAAATTTAAAAAAATGATTAGTACTGTGATACTCTGGATACCTCAGTTTCCTAAGGATTTCTATTTCAGCAGCAACAGTGCAAAACTATAAAACATTTTCCATCTTCCCCTTAGGGGATGAACAGGACATAGGTTAATTTTAAAATATATCTTTATATCTTTCCTTGAAGCTACATTATTTTTATAATAATAATAAATAACAATATTACTTCTTGTAACAATACCTTTAATATCATCAAAGAACAACATCTACCTATCCCAGGTTCTTGGGAAAGACTCAATAGGTAGACAAAAATGCCACATCCAGTCTAAACATCTGGCTGACTGTGCAGTGAATCATAATTTATTAAATTTATATGCTGCCCAGTTCTCAATATCTCTGGCTGGCTCACAACAGTCAAACAAAGAAATTACAATGAAACATAAAAGGAAAAGAAAAAAGATGGCAAGCTCAATGAAGTAAGAGATCTAGCTTTCTCATGATGAAGGCCTGGGTCTTCACTGCTCACCGAAACAACAGCAGAGTGGGGGTTATCTAGATCTTGGGGAACCTCATTCCAGAGGGCAAGCATTGCTACAGAGAAGGTCTTCCAGGGTCTGAAGAAATGACTTGGTTTAATCAAAGGAACTCAGAATGTGTCAGCTCTGCAGGATTGAATTGGCCAGGAAAATATTATGGGAGACAGACAGTGCCTCAAATGACCAGGCTGCATGCCAAATAACTGCCAAATAGGAATATCAATAACTCAGATTTGCATTGCTCTATAAACTCATCTATGCCTGGATTAACCATTAAGCAAAATAAGCACATGGCACCAAGGGAAGCAGGGGCACCACAGAGTTATTTTCTCCCTAGCTATCATACCATTAACTTTTTCACTGCCATACTTGATTTTATTTTTTCTATTCATTCAGATCTTAATGTCTTGTCAGTTAAGCAATGGAAGGGCCAAGGACTACCCTTGTTGGGCTGTGTATGGGGCATCAGTTGGCCATAATCCATCTTACCTGTAGTTGCAATACAATCAAATCCAACAAAAGCATAGAAGCAAGTAGCTGCTCCAGCCAGAGTACCAGTAAAGCCAAATGGCATGAAACCTCCAGTTCCATATTTCCAAGTTCCATTGCTAGTTATAGACTTGTTACTTTAAAGAAAAAACACATTAAATAAATCAACCTGAGAAAGGGCTAGTTGGATATAGTTGACCTGATTGGGGCTTATTAAAGATGTAAATATAAATGAAGGGTATCCAAAGAAACAATAGATGGGAAAGCTGTTGATGCTGACAGGATTGAAATAATTTTTAAAAAGTGTTGTTCTTTTAGGATGATCCTGGTAATTTAACTACTAAAATCAGTATGGAGACTGTAGGGTGTGGAAGAAGGAATATTAAATTCAAATGTTAGTTTGACCATAAAGCTCATTATTCTTCTTCAGCTTAATCTATTTCCCTGTGCTACCCTGCTTCCTCTAGAGAATGGCAGCTTCAGTTCACAAACAAAATAAATTCTAAGCAATCCTCTAAAAGTAAATAGAAATATAATTAATATGGTAGAATTCAGAGAACGTTCACATACTTAAACATTTTCCTTTTTTTTGTAAATTCATTCTGAATCTTTTGAAAGTACCTTTTGTAGGCATTTGTTTTTTGCTTGAACACTGATCAAGCTATTTTCTTACCTAAGGTTACTGTCAATCAGCCTTTGCAGATCATCTTCACTTAACCTCCAATTTTTCAAGTTTCCTTTGAATAATCCACTAATAGTTATGAAGACAAGGATGCCTATATTAATAGCTGTAAATACTTTATTCACTGTGGTGGACTCTTTTATACCTATGGAGAGGAGGCCTATGGAGTAAAAGAGGCAGAATAAAATTTGTGCTAAGATCTTATTGTTGCAATAAGTCCAATGTGCAGATTAAAAAAATTGAAATCATCTAATTTCCCAGACCAAAACAATACTCCCAACATGCAAAAATTCAATAGGGGCTCCATAACCACCCTAACTCCATACCTAGAAACAGAACCAAGTCTTACAAGCTTCTAGAAACCAAGGATACTGCTACATCAAGCACTCTATAGAATTCCTGACAATGTAATGATAGTGAAGGTGCTAATTGTTCGAGAATGGGAACACAGATCACAATGCAGGTTTCCCATGTTGAATATCTTCAGTGAAATATTTCCCACTTCACAATGATGTGAAGTGTTTCTGAAATTCTGAAAGCAGCCTGTTTAGCCCAAATGGTCAGCCTTGAAATAAGGCAGGTATGTTACTTTATTATCTAAAACCTGACTAGAAGACAGTTGGAAAATTGTTAGTTCCTAAAGAACTCAGTAACAGATTTGGAAAGCCAATACAGTACTTTTATTTAATACTTTAGCACTTGTCTTCTTGCAGTATTTTCAAACCCAATGTTCTCCCAAAGTGTTGGAATTTAAGACTCAGAATTCACATCCATGGATATTAATTTTAATATCGAATAAGAAGCTATTCTTTGCTGTAAGGACACAGAACCTGCAAGCAGGCACAATAATAATAGCAACAGTAAATCTAGTGAGCCTGTAGATGGGAAACTTAACTGAGATTTTGATATCATCATTTGGGTCTGCCCAAGATTAACAAAGGACATAGTAAGAAGATAAAATTGTTTGCTTCTGGAAAAGGATTGGTTTCTAATAGGTACAAGATTGAAAAAGAATAGTGCAAACATACCTGTCACCAGAAAAATGAGGCAAACAGCAAAGATATCTGGGTATTCAGCCAGGCCTGGGATGCCAGTGGCCAAATGTAAGTTGAAGTTATTCCTCAATTTTTTGCCCAGGATTTCATCAAAAGTAGCAGTCCATGCTCTGGCTACACTAGAGGTTCCTATAAAGAATAAACCAGCATTGCCAACTATCAGGCAGAACATGCCAAATTTAAAAAGCAGCATGTTTTACACAGTCCAATCATCTGTTCTATGAAGACACATCTATGTTGCGTAGGAATATGTTGATAACTATGAAGATGGTATGACAGAACAGTCAAGGCAAAATAATAGATAACCCAGTCCTGGGAATAGGAGTGGGTGAAAAAGAAATTAAAAGCAACCTTCCCTCTTTGATATAAGAGGAGGGAAAAGGAAGCTCTGTCAGGCTTTCAAATTCTCTTATTATACCTTACAACAAGAAAGTAGCATTCTTGTATTTGTTGCACTGTATCCCAACCTGACCCACCTCAAAAGCTGCTCACATCAAAACAGTAACATTTCCAAGGCATCCATTATATTTTAGGAACTTTTGGCTTTCCAAAGTTCTAAATTTTTGGCCTTATACTGTTCTATAGCAATAACCATTGTTTTTGATAAAGGATGACACTTTTTCCTGGAACCAATCTCTTATAATTCCCTTTTATCATTTTGCATTCAGTTCCTCAGTTTTTGCAGGCACATTGCTTTTATATGAATTACTACTTTTTGATAGCCCAAATGTCATTTTGCTTGCACTTCACTTAGTTTAACTGACATATTTCCTGTACTTGACTAATTTTTTTAGTTAAATTTGGTTCCCAAGCAACTTAGATGGGCCATCACTTAACCCACACAGAGGTTTAGAACTGAAAATCCACAGTTTTGATGCAGCAACGGAAACTGTCTCACAAGGTTTCAAAGGAAAGTTTCTTGGGGTATTGGGTATGATCACCTTAAAGTAAAGTCTGTTTTATTTCTTACCATACACCATAGGTTTCATTCCATTTCCAATCTCCTAATCCCTTGCAAATCAATTTGAAATTGATTATCTTGTGACTTCAACTTCTCTGACTTCTGAACACCAAAATCAGGCAAGAACTCTGTAAGCCAATCATATCTCCTTCCAAGTGAGCAATGGGAAAGTTTGGGATTCAAACAATATTCTATTCCTTAAACCAGTGTTCTCAACTTTGGTGCTTTTAAGATGTATGGACTCCAAAAATTTCCCAGCTAGCCACTTCACAGAACTATAAACAACTCACCCCATTACTTTTACTTAAATAGCTCATATGCGTACAATCCTAGTATGCAGAGTCCAGTTCCTCTGTTTCACACAGGTATATATTTATAAACAGACACACAGTCAGAAGGAGGCTTACTGCAAAACTGCCACTTCATTGCACTGGAAATATCTTCCAGCAGGAACTGTACAATGAATTTGCTTTGTTCCTCCTAGCTTTTTCCAGCAGTATTCCCAGGCTGATCAAGAAACCTCATGGACTGAACTATGCTAGAGGTTCCCACAGCTAGTCTATACTGTATGGCAGCAGCTCTTTATATTCTGCATCATTTTCAACAATGGTTTTTCCTAGGCCAACCCAGAGATACGGGGTTTGGAAATTAAATGAGTTCTTATATTGAACTCCATTCTTTCTAGAAATTCATGCCTGCCTAAACACTGTATGGCTATCCTTTCTTAGGCCCAAATTCCTGACATAACTGAAATCACATGAAGTATTAGAATGCAGAGGCCCAAGACATGATAATACCAATTACATAGGACAATAGCAGGTTCCATCCAGTGACGAATGCACATAACTCTCCAACTGTGATGTAACTGTATACATATGCTGATCCTGTCAGAGGCACTCGGGCTCCAAATTCAGCATAACAAAATCCTGCCAAAATGGATACCACAGCAGCAATCAAAAAAGAAATGATAATGCTCGGACCCGAGGTTGTCTTGGCTACTTCCCCTGCTAAAACATACACCCCTGCACCTAGAGTACTGCCCACACCAAAGGCTACTAAATCCAGGACATTAAGGCAGCGGTGCAGATGTGATTCTCTGTAGACATTGGCAGTAATTATTTTCCGACGGGAAACCATCTGAAAGAGGGAGATCATGGAACTCCAAACTAACATCTGAAACAGAAAGATGCCAGAGTAAGCATTAATACAGGCACAAATGATGCACCAAGACACTTGTTTGGTAGTGATATCTTCCTAGCCTTCTGAAAAGTACTGAAGACCTGGCTTTTCCCTCAAGCACTGGGGTAGAGTGAGATTGATAGAAGACGTAGTGATGGAATGCATGTTAAAGTTTAACTTTGGAGCCAGGTTTTCATACTTGTGATTTTAATCGATATATGTATGTATTAATACTATTAATGGTATACTGATATTGTTTTAATGATTGGGAGCTACCCAGAGTTTGCTATAAGACGGGTGGCTGATCTAAATGTTTTAAATAAATAAATAACCTTCAAATCACCCTAATACCAACATATTCTACTCTTCCAGCAAAATATGGTCTCTAATGTCTGGAACTAAACCATCATTCTTGTTTGTTTTTTAGGAGATCTCAGTCCTAAAAGAGGCAGTATGTGCTCTCAGTTCTCAAATTTATAACTTATTCAAATTCAGTTCAGTTCAGACAGTCATCACATATTGATCAGTATTGTGCAGTACATCCAGAATAGTATATCAGTTCAGGTAAAGTGTCCAAAAGTGAAAGCTTTAAAATATATTTTGGTGCATGAGCTTTATATAGCCAGGATAACTTTTTGTTTATTTTAGTTTTACATTTTTATAACACCTTCTCATAAGACTCAGAGCAGTGCTTAAAAGCAATATAAGCCCATCAGTGTTCTCCTTTTTGTAATACAATTATGTATAAATTACATGCTAATCTATGATCACAACATAAATTAATTTGAGTTGCATAAAATAAATATATTAATTAAAACATAATGGTAAAACATTCAATGTTGGTTGCTAGGCATCAACTGCCCATGTAAAAAATAAATTTTTCAGCATCTTATGAAATGCTTAAAATATATTGGTCAACCACACCTCAGGGAACAGTCATTCAGTAGAATAGAAGCCATCACTGTCTATGTGTATTGTGTATTTATCCATGATTACATCTATCAGAAACAGCACTGGATGGTACAATGGGCAAGCTACAAAATTGGTAGTCATCTCTTTATATTTTAAGCAATAGCTCTTGATAGTTTATCTTATACATATATAGTCCATGGAATCAAGTAAGTTTAAAAGTTTCGTCAGTTTAAAATTGTGCTCTAAAATGTATTGTTATTACTGTTAGTATATCCTGCCTTTTCTCCATCATCTCAGTGTATCATACGTGGCATTCTTGCCTTTAATTTCTTCCTCACAGCAACAAATCTGACTGAAATAAATTCGGAGTCACCCAAAGAGCTTCCATAACTGAGAATTATCTGAACCTGATCTTCTACATCTTAGTACCTGCCCATAACATCCTATTTAATATTCTAGGGTATGGCTTTTAGCTTGACATTGTTCCCAAGCTTTGCCACCCTAGTATTGTCTCATGGCAAGTCTCCTTGCTGTGAAAATTGTGCCCCATTCTTTTCCCGTACTTGCTAATCTAGGATCAATCTACTTACTTCTGAAAAGCCTATTTCTCCTAAAGCTGATATTTATGGAAAATTTGGAATATTTTGATATCTGATATTTGGAAAAGCAGGAAGGAAAAAAGCCTTAGCTTTTAAAGATAGCGTGCCGAGGAGTTGGGGGGCTTCTGTTTGTAAGCAGTTGAGATCTCAACAGTGTCTCCTCTACAGCTGTTTCTCCTCAACAGCCATTCCTCTTCTCCTCCTAACTGCCTTATTCAGGAGAAAGCTTGTCCAACAAAACATAACTCTTTAATGTACCACACTCATCTGCTGAAAATGAATATGCATTACTCTTTCTTAGGGTCTGGAGATGGCTGATGACAATGCAGTGCATTCCAAAACACACCCGAGTCCTCATAGGTTGGAAGCAAGTAATGTTAATATTATATTAAGGTTTGCTGAACATTCAACTGCCTTCCTGCCGCTTTGGAATGTTATTCCATGTTCTGAGTTCTAGAATGACAGAGAAGATAAAGATGCAGGCTTTCTTCTGTGTTGACACCTTTTGGGTATTTGAAGAGTACTATCATATCCATTCTGGGTCATCTCTTCTGATGACACATTATGTCAGTATATGGTCCAGATTTGATAACCTCAACAATTGAATTAATTCATACATTTATATCTATGGATCTTTTTTGTTTCTGTCTTGCTATGACCACGCTAAGCTATCTAGTCATTTTCTTCAGTACACTT
>JANHZU010001580.1:106789-116876 GCA_032468055.1 Acrochordus granulatus
AGACAAATACTCATTAATTGATTGACAGTTCTCTCCAAGCCCTAAATGCACAAATGGATAAATATGATTGTGCTAAAATAATAAAAGCAGATTGTAATCTATATTAATGAGGGCTGGATAGGAAAAATGCTGATCATCTGGAAGTGTCCTTAGTCTTCACTGTCACAGACCATTATGCTCATGATATGCAAACCTGTGTCTCCTTTCCCTCAGAATCTATGAAAGAAATTCAAGCTAAAGACCAGTGCTTGAAGTTGGCAACGAATTGTAATCTTAATCCAAGCAAGGCTCAGCCACTTTTGCTTAGTTGAAAAACAGATCAGGGAATGGGAATTCAGTTTGGCTGGATTGGAAATTCCTGAGAAATTTGTTTTACTGCTCTGGATTAATTCTGAAACTCAATATCCAAGTTTCAGTTATGGCCAGAAGTGCATTTGAACAACTAAAGATAGTATGCATCCTGCATCCATTCATGGAAATGTTTAATTCCCTTTCAGGAATGTCAGCAAATCCAGCATGTTGCAGCCAGATTATCCGTCAGGGCTGGTTAATAAATACAACTTTGTTTTTACATCAACTTCTTTAGCTACTATTCCATTTCCAGGCTCGTTTCAATGCCATTCATGCTCTATGAAGCTCAGCAGGACATGTGGCCAATCTATCTTTAAGGGTTTTTTTTTTTCTTCTATCATGATATTGGCTTGATTGCTGGAGATACAAAAGAGAGCCTTCTTGGCGGCAGATCTTAGGCTATTGTAATCCTTGGTGAGAGAGGCCAAGCCAGTACCATTTTAATATTCATATTTATTCAAATAGATTTTTGAGCTGTAGTGTGTAGGACAGAATTGAGAAAACAACATAGATTACAAGAGATTACAGAAATTTAGGCAACCAAAGGGAATTAAAATTCATCCCCACAAAATGGACTTTGGAGCATAATGTGCAGGTCTTCTTTGACCCTATATAATCCTAGCATTGTGTGTTTTTGTGCAGTAGTGTCTAAAGCAGATGTCCTTCACAGTTGGTTGTGCAGGTGTTTTTGGGATGGTGGGCAAATTGAAAGTAGGACCTCCTCTGACAATGAAAGATCTCATAGAAGTTATGGGGAAAATTACAGTGTTACAAAATGAAGTGCATTGATACTCATCAATATCCAAAGCTTTGGCCTCCTTAGACACATTTTTAGACTTGCTAATTATCCTATGATTTTTTTTTCACCAACTCCAAACATCACCTGTCAGTTCAGACAAACTGAAAACTATCATCATCATCATGAAGCAGAATCGATCATTGGGATTGACAGTTTATTAATCTGAGCTTTTGGACTCTTTCTAGAGTCCATCATCAGAAAATAAAGCCATACCCTCATGAAGCCTGCAATTCAATATTATGTCGCAATACTCCTCACTTACATACATTTGGCCAAATATTTCTGCGTCATGCTGCTGTTAATCATCAATCTCCTCTGACACCTCATATTTGGCTGCAGAGCATCTGGTAGTGGGTGATACCTGCACACCAACTGATCGATAGGGGACCTCAGTTACCTCCCTGGTTATTTTGTTCCCCCCACAGCCAATGATAGTCATGGCCACGAAGATAAAGGTATGTCCCTGTTTGTGGCTGTGGAGACTTGGGAGGAGAGATTCCCCCACTTAACCACCCATTCGTGTTCATGCAGTCTTGTGCCCAATCTTCTTTCAATCTGGCTGATATAATTGTGGGAACAATCTGGGTATGAATTCTGATAATTACACTGGATGACTTCCCTACCTCCAGGCAATACTTATTTCCATAATTTGCCCTCAAATGATGGCCTTTGGATGGTGGGTAATGCCAATTTGTAAATCCCAAAAGATGCATTCTGTGGCTTCTGAGATGTTTTGTATATATAGAAAGATGTGCCATACTGTAGGTTTTCACTCCTTCTTCACCATCCCCACCCTCAGAGGGCCACCTCACAGATACCTCATGACAAAGGCTTGCAGTATTCATTCCACTTACATTGTGGAATAAGTACCAGATCTCCAATACCTTTACCTTTTAGATGAGGCAGTGGGTTCTCACCCCACCATACAGTGCCCTTATGCAGCTTTTCTTATGGGAAAGTGGGTGATTGCTGTTAAAGCTAACAATCCAGGGTGTGATAGTTGCCTTCCCATAGATCATGGCTTCCTGGATGCCACCTGTCTGCTGATAAGTACATCCAGAAACAGCAACTTTTCTTCCTCCATCATAAAGTTTCTATCTGGAAAAATGGACTTCAGCAAGTCATAGAAGTTCTTTACTGAATTTCTTTTGATGATGATATATGTCATCCATATAGTGACATTAAAACTTTGATTCATACACTCAAAAAGTTCAGGATTCTAGCTCTTGTAATACTAGTTCCTCAATACCTCTGAAACTGGTGAGCTCACAGGTGTCCCTTTACCTGTTCATATGCTTCCAATTTAAAAGTGAAAAAGGTTCATTGACAGAACGGTACTAAGTGCATAATATGTGCTTTTGTAAGGCTGTTCCATTCCTTGTTATACAGTTTGTCCAGTTTTTTATTCACGACCTCCCATGCCAACTGAAAGGAGTGACATCAAACAAAACCATCATTTCATCAGGAGCAATCCTTTGGCATTGTAGTTCTGATAGGAAATGTGTTGTTGACATGAGTGTGGTTTTGCAAGACTGTGTGAGAAAACATAGCCTCTGTGCCAGCCATTTCACTAGATTATATGTTGATGTGCCTTTTAGTGCCACAATCAGTCTAAGTGGCACTCCTGTTTTATGTATTTTGAGGAGTCCATAAAATCTTGCCAAAGCAGAATCTGTGGCTCTTATTGCTTGCCATTCCCCTTCTGTTATATGATTGCTCCACTTAAGCTGGCATAAGTAGGTGTTAAACTCTGTAGCCATGGTCCTCATCTCTCCTGTGTTTATTGGTTTATAGGCTGATAAATCTTCCAGGAGAGTAAGGGTCTTTTAATCATAGTCAGTTGCCTGCCTTTTATCCACTGGCAATATAACAGTATCTTTATTTTGTCTCAGTGTTCTTATGGCCTGTGACTCTGCTGGTTTGAGCATATTAGTCAATTTGTGTATCATTACAAAATCCTTCGGTGCAGCACCATGTGTGTTATAATCCACATCATAGCTCAGTATCTGCAGTTCTTACTGGCTTAGTTGCTTGCTCAACAAGTTTCAGACAACCCATACAGTATTTAGGCAATGGTTTTAACTTTTGTAACTTCACCTCTAACTGTCCCCTCTTTCTTATTTGTCTTTCTGTAATCAAGTTTCTAATAAATCTAAGTGGGTAGTCATCCAACTTCAATAAACATTTTGTTTTTGTGTGTGTTGATTGTGATTCTATACCTATTTAGCTGCAAATAGCAATCATTGATCAGGACTCTTATTAAGCTCAGATTAATAAACTATCAATCCTAGTAGTTGATATATCATCATCTTCACTACCACCATCACATCTTTGGAGGTCAGGAAATCATTAACACAATTCAACTCATATGATTTACTAGGGCAATGTTTTTCAACCTTGATAACTTTAAGTTGTATAGATTTCAACTCCTGGAATTTCCCAAGGCAAATTGACCCTAAGCCAACCATAAGTCAAAATGGAATAAAAATCAACCTTGGAAGAAGGCAGATGCTGACTGGGGAATTCCAGGAGTTGAAATCCACATAACTTAAAGTTGCCAAGTTTGAGAAACACTGTACTAGAGGATTCTGACCTGCTTTATCACTCTACCATTAGGTCAGTTTCTTGTTTACTTCATTCAGAAATACATTGAAAGTCAAAGCTTGTCTGATCATCTAATGACCAACCAGCTAAAGATGGGGTTTTTTTCTGAACTGGGTTGCCTTCTGAGTTTCTCTCCCCAACAGTCAGCAGTCTTAGTTATGTAAAGAAAACAATGGAAATCTTAAATCTTAAACTTCTCATATAAACATGGACAATCTGTGCTGAGGATGCAAAAGTTATGCTAGCTGGGAATTCTGGAAATCATCTCTTCTACATATTTGCATGATACCAGGTTGAGGATGACTACACTATCTCTGTATTTCATGTTAATTTGCCATCTCCAAAATTAGCAAACAAAACACTATGCATATATATAAAATGACTATGCAAAAACTCTATTTTTAATGTTTGAACCTGACCAGCTGAGAAAGTGTAGAGATACCTCCCTATTTTTCTGAAATATTTCACAAAGTATGCTTTATATCCACTTCTTTTTTTGACAAGAAAACAACAGCACCTGCTCGATAGAATGCCTTCTAGAGTGCAATTTGCAAGGGATACTTCAATCCAGGTTATGTATATTATGATAAGGTGATTTGAAGAAGGCAAAGGCAGGCCATGTCAAGAGAACTCCATGGATACAGAATTATTCTTTTGAAATCTTTTTCCCAGCAAAAAAAATTGTATTTTGCAAAAAGAGATTTCCAAGCACAAACACCTCTACAGCACCCAATGTTTACTGATTTTTGGGGTGCACACACAGAAACACCATTTTCAGCTATTGATTTTGAAGGTTTCAGCAGAGCAATTTTTTCTCAAGTAACTGAAAATCTACCCAGTGGTAGATAATCCAGTAGCTCAGGCTATGTGGTTAGGAACAAAGAGAGTTAAAGCATTGGAGAATTCTAACTTTTCATTGATTAAAATTGGGGAATAGTTTCTGCCCTGTACTGTTTCTGCCCCATCTCCATGGATGCCAAAAATAAAGAAAACAGGCACCTAAGGACAGTTCTTAAGATCTGTAGGTATCCATATTGAGACTTTATTAAATCTAAATCTCGATCCAATAAAAGAACAGCAGACAGTGCTGAGACTCAGAGTCAACAGAAGAACCTTGTCATTCCCAACATGGCTGGTGTATCAGAGAAGATAAAACAAATATTTGGAAAACACCACATACCTGTGTTTTTCAAACCCACTAACACACTGTGGCAGAGGCTTGTATACCCTAAAGATCGAACACCAAAACATAAGAAGAGCAATGTAGTATATGCAATCCAACGCAGTGAGGAATTTTCAGAGCTCTACATTGGAAAAAAACACCCTTTACACAGGAGGATGTCCCAGCACAGACGAAACTACACCAAAGGACCTGAATGAACAGTTTACTTTCATATAAAAGAAAAAGGACACTCATTTGAGGACAATAATGTTCACATTTTGGACAGAGAAGATAGGTGAGAGGAGAGAGAGAGGAGTTAAGGAATCCATTTATGCCAAAGTAGAAAATATTTCTTCAATAGAGGTGGAGGCCTCAGATATAACTTGCCCACCATTTTCACGCTGCTCTTTTATTAGTCCCCAGGAAGATTAAGAGCACTTCACAAGTTCACCAGGAAGGCCATTCATAATGACCCATTTGGGAATGAGTAAGGGATTTAGGAATTGAACATCTACATCCCAAAGTGTCTGCCTATCATATCTCTTGTTGTCCATTTAATGAGCCTAATCAGGTTAAGTAAGAAATGCAGCCACCCTGGAAGAGATATATGGGGTCCCCTAATCAACGTTTTCTCAGACTGAAGAAGCTGCTTGGATAAGCAGCAAAAGAACTTGAACCAAAAAGAAAATAAGTCCAGTTGCCATGACTCAACCTCTAGATAATTCTATCTGGATGACTGAGAATCTTCATTGACCTAAGAGAAGAGGGATCAAAACAGTTAAAATAATGGCTTCAATTATACAATCATGGCTGCTGACTTGGCTTTTTCAATAGCAGATGTCCCTACTTATAGGTGTGTCCAGATTGTAATTCCCAGGGGAAGTTGTACTACCATGCATGAATGATACTAAACTGCTCTTGAGAAAGAGCACCTTGGGTTGAATTCCTCCTGAAATCTATTTAAGCCCACATTCCACAGATTGGGCCTTTTCCAACTATGCTGGGGTTGCAGTTCCAAAAATTTTCCAGTTAGCCTAGGTAGATGATATAAATTCATCCTCTAGGTATTTTTACAGATAATGTTGTGGTCAGTCTTCATTCCTGAAGCACATATAATCAGGGTGTCTTCTTTTATAAATCATAATACCTTCAAAGGTCAATAATTAATTGCAGCACCGATTCTTTAGATATGTGGAAGGTATCAATATTAGTACTGATCTTTGTTCTATGCTCACCAACAAAGAAAGGAAAACTAATGTCACTTACAAAACAAAATCTCTGAAACAGAATAAGTGTACAGTATATAACTAACTACACTATCATATAATACCTTCACAGTTTATTAGATAAAAGTATTCAAATATAGCAGGGGCATGGTGGCGCAAGTGGTTAAGAGCTCGGCTTGCTGGCTGGAAGGTCAGTGGCCCTGGATCACGACACAATGTTGCCGCGCAGCAGGGCGAGTGCCTGCTGTTCCGCCCCAGCTCCTGCCCACCTAGCGGTTCAAAAGCGCGCAAGCGCGAGTAGATAGATAGGTACCTCCCCTTCCGGCGGGAAGGTAACAGTGTCTGTGCACCTTAGGTGTCCAGTCATGCCGGCCACATGACCACGGAGCCATCCCAGGACGAACACTGGTTCTTCAGCTTAGAAATGGGGATGAGCACCGCACCTTAGAGTCGGTCACGACTGGCAGGGTCTCAGTTAGACATTGACAAATTCTGCTAGCAGTCATATGAAATCTTCCTATACTTTATAACACATTGTTATCCAAATTAAAGAGAAAAGCAAATATATTCTTCATCAGTTTGTTCCAAAAAATTTTTTAATAAGTTGGGCTCAAATTTCATTACATAAAATGTAGTAGCTGTTTGTTAATCTGGTAACAATAATTTAGATGAATGCAGAAGATATTAGCAATAATCTGCTGAAAATATTTCCTTCTGCTTTACAATGTGCATCAGGAAACCCAAGATGAGAACATATTATGCAAAAATATGATGAAGCAATCCTTTCTGATGTTGCACATCTTCTTTAACTTGTTCAGGTCACTTGGATTACTTCTACCTTATCAGGTCTTTTTGGTAAAAATGTCTTGGAGCTTGTTTGTGGACATCTTGCAAGTTCTAATTCAGCTCTGCCCACAATAAAATTCAGATTTCCAAGATGGTCAATAAACTATGAAGTCACTTTTGCTAATTTGGTTTTCAGTGTCAATGCAAAGATTTGCTTTGAAGAACAATCCAAGTTTGGGAAGCAGAAGAAAGGGGAAGAGAGGAGAGGAGAGGAGAGGAGAGGAGAGGAGAGGAGAGGAGAGGAGAGGAGAGGAGAGATATTGCTCAAGGCAATCATTTGTCCTTCCTCTTCCAGCTTCTCTGTCCTCTATTGGAGAGTCACTAAATTTCAGATAGAGTAGAAAACACATATAAACAGAGGCAATATAATAAACTAAAGCCATGAAATTTAGGATATATGAGAAGTCCCCTTATGAATTAACAACAACACTCACAGTGCATAATTCATCTAATTCTGCTATGTGAAGACATTTCTCAGATGCACTGCTTTTCTCTGATCCATTTCTCCTTTACTTATTTTTGTTTAATTTAAGGTGAAACAAGACTGTTTCATGAGCCAGCAAAGCAGGTTGACTATCCTTTTGTTTCCTGTATGTTTCACAGCAGCTGAACTCATTTGCACATCAACAGTATTGCGCTGTAAGCAGGACCACTGAGTAACATTATCTTCAAAAAGACTCCAAGACCAAAGGAATTTGCAGGAAAGTTGGCTTTCAAAAAATGGAAGGGGAACAGGGATCAAAGAGCAATAAAGGAAATCTCACAAAACATATTTCTGATTTGAAGCATTGGAACATTCTTCAGTGATAACTGGTGGTAGGTAGTTTTTGACAAGAGGTATGGTAATTTTTGAAGTGCATCAGTTCAATTTGTCCAATTACTTTGCTTTCAGCATCCTTGATGGACCTTGAGACATGTTTGATCACAGTAGACAACACTTAAATTAGAATTTAGAGCCAGTTTCACTTGTATCACTTTAGTCTTTATTTTCACTAATAAGTTTTTTGTCAAAGAATTTGACACTTAAGTTGTCAAGTGCCTGTGGGAGAAGCCAGAAACTATGACCAATAATTAGGTCAGAAAGACAGAAAGCAGAATTCAAGAAGAATAATCAGAAAGACTTTGCTATTCAGATAAAGTTCAAATACAGTCAACTTTACTTTTGAGAAGGATTGTGTGAAGTAGATGGAAGGTGGAAGGTGTGAAGTTTGAGAATTTTTAGAAGGTACAAAATTATAAAGAAATAAGGTTCAAATAGAAATGCAACATTCCCTTTTTTATATCTAATGGAAATACAATAGTTTGATGGTCAGACCTATCTAGGATCTTCCAAGGATTGGCCAGGATGGATGTAGCCAGAATTTCTGTGTAGAGTACAAAGAAGTCATCACCTACAATTCAGTTCTGGGCAGCTGTGTAGAAATTCTAACTGATCCTGCTTTATCTATGCTAGAGATGTGCAATCTGAGATTTTTGGACCACTTGCAGCCCCCCGCCCAAAAGCCTACAGTGTAGATCATAGAGACCTCCAAAAGGTAAAGCCTTTTTTTTTTTTTTGATGCCTGAAGGTCACTTTTTGATTCCTGGTGTCTGAATGGATTAGTCTCTGCAGTTTTCTTGGCAAGCTTTTTCAGAAGTGGTTTGCCATTGCCTCTTTCCTAGGGCTGAGAGAGAGGGTCCAAGGTCACCCAGGTGGCTTTGTGCCGAAGGCGGAACAAGAACTCCTGATCTTCCGGTTTCTAGCCTGATGCCTTAACCATTACACCAAACTGGTTCTCAGTGTCTGAATGACAAAATTATCAAATGCTACATACTAAACATGACACTTAATTTTAGTTAAATTATTGTTAAAACACGTTTATTTTTTCCTCCTTAATTCACTAATTGCTTTTCAGGATGCAGTCCCTAGTATGCCATTCAAAATTAAATGTGGCATTGGAATAGAAAAAGGCCATCCATCTGTAATATACTGTACACACACATACATACAATATATATGTGTGTGCGTGCGTGTGCATGTGTGTATCCTTGTGTGCATGTATGCATGGTATGTGTGGAGATATATACAGTACTGTGCAAAAGCCTTAGGCCACCATTATATTTGTTGCTTTAGCAATGGTATAATGACCATCCATAATTATGTCTCAGTCTCTTTATTAGAATACAGCCAGAAAATACAGAAAATTTGTATGCAGGATTCAAAAACAAGAAAAAAACAGCTTCCACAGGCTGAAGTTGCAAGTATTTAAAACCAAGTATTTAAAACTAACTTTTGCCTGAAGAAGTCATTTTATTCTGACAATTGTGTTTAAATTTTGTGTTCATATTTCCTGTATTTTCTATTTAAATCTTAATACAGAGACTGAAAAATAATTATGGATGGTCATTAAAACTTTGCTTTCCAGGATGCACAAAATGGGTGGTGGCCTAAGACTTTTGTACAGTACTGTAAGTAATGGTTTCCCTGTCAGTCATGGTCAACTCTAGGAGACAGTGCTCTTTTCTGTTTCATAACTGAACAGCCAGTGTCATCCAAAGATGCTTCTGTGGTCATGTGGCCAGCATGACTATCCCCCAAGGTGCACGGACCACTGTTACCTTCCAACCATTTTAGGCGGTACCTATTTATCTACTTGCATTTTGTATACTTTAGAGTTGCTAGCTTGGCAGGAGATGGGGCAAATAATGGCAGTTCATCTTGTCATGCAACGCTTGTGGGTCTCAAACTTGGACTGCCAACCTTCCAGCCAACAAGCCCAGTATCTTAACCACTAAGCCACTGCACCCCCTTGTGTGTTTGTGTGTGTGTCTGTGTATGTACCAAAATCAGATTGATAATATTGTTTGCAGCCAAAGATGGAGAAGCTCTATACAGTCAGCAAAAAAAAAAACACCTGGAGCCGACTGTGGCTCAGATTATGAGTTTCTTTTTGCAAAATTTAGGATGAAATTAAAGAAAGTTGGGAAAACCACTATGTCATTCAGGTATGACCTCAGTGATATCCCTTATGAATTATATTGGAGTGGAGGTGAGGAATAGATTTAAGGGATTAAATCTGGCAGACAGAGTACCTGAAGAACTATGGACAGAGGTGCGTA
>JANHZU010001580.1:123333-134873 GCA_032468055.1 Acrochordus granulatus
CAAATTCCTCATGTGTCTAACCATGCTTGGCCAATAAAGTATCTAAATTTGGAAGGCTTACTTCAACCAAGGAATATATATTTTAAAATATACTATATCCCTTGTTCTATTTAAGACTGCATTATTGCTATTGCCGTTTTCCAAGTTATACATAATCAAGGAAGAGTTTAGATGGTAATGAAGAGCAAGAGAAAATTGATAAATACAGTATTTATCTACCTGCTTATTGCTTTGTTGTCACACAAAAGAGGTATCTCCCAACAAGAAGTATGATACTTTATTGTTTTTGTTGCAGCAATTTTAGAAGTGGTAAAAATAGAGACAGAAAGGCACTACAGAAAGATCTTGGAAGAGCAAGCAGTGATATTCATTTTAATTACTGAGGACCTTAGCCTGTGTACCTACTTGAATACTGTGGCATGCTATAATATGGTTGGTTGGTTTTAACTTTGCTCATGTGTGAACCTAATCACTGGATTCACAAATACTTTTAAGGTCATCCATAGACACAATCTAATGGCAGTGAATCTGCTGTGATAATACATAATTTAGCAGTTTCATATAGCCAGTGACATACAGTACTTCAGCATGATAGCTGAAAATTAGATTCCAATTAAATTGTGAGCACTGTGGATGGAGAAAGCCTAGTATAGTTAGATTTATTAACATTGTGTTGGAAGGGAAAAGATTCAGAAAACCAGATTAAAAAATCCTGGCATCTTGATTTGCAACTGAAAAAGTAATGTGTATTTTAAGGACTGGACATTTAAATTTAATAATTTGGGGAAGAAAATTGTTTGTGAATCTCTGAGGGAAAAAAAGAAATGCCAACAAAGACTTACAGAATAGTAAACACTGAAGAAAATATGTTACAGTTTTCAAAAGAAATAGGGATTTACAGGTGTAATCTACTGATGCATTTTGTCAATGGGAGCTCTGGCCATTGATTGAGAAGGAAAAAAGCTTTCTTCCTTGCAGGAAGTAGTGTCAGATATTTCATCTGGTTCAGTAAATTCACTTATACTCCCTTGGCTTGGGCTACTGTATGCCCAGGAAGATTTGGAAGGAAGGAAATAACAGGAGAGAGATCCACCACTAATGTGGAGTCAAAAGGTTTATGAAATGGAAATCTGGTGGCTTGGAAGAGCCCAAGATGTTGTCTAACATCAGACAAAAACCTCAGGTACTTCAAAATCAACACCTTATTGATTCCAGCTTTCCCTCTGGATTGGGGATGAAGAATTAAGGAAAACTATCTATGCCAAGGTCAGTTGTAAGCTAGAAACCCTCATCTGCAACCTCACATCTCCTAGAAAGCTTGGATATCACTTCCAAGCTGCAACCAAACTGAACTTATTTTAATGTAATAGGAGAGGGAGGTGTTAAATACATAAGAGTAGCTTTATTAATTATATTTAATGTTCAGTAAGTTGAAGTTTTAATTACCTTAAACCCACTTTTTGAGTACCATAGTTGCTAAGTGCGGTCCATGGAGAAAAAACTTGCCCATTCTTATTATGTATAAACAAATAAATGCATATTATCGCTGTTTGTATAGTCTTGTCTCCTAATACCCTTGCAAGATGAGGCAATCTTACCCCCGTTTATTGAACTGGCATATGTTTCATTGTTAAATTTTCCAGCTTCGGTAAAATAATAAGTGGGTTTTCACTTTCATCTACAGTACTTTCTAATTGATTTGAATCTTCTCTCATACAAGACACTTTATATGACAAATGGCATTACAGAATATGATTCTTATTTCATTTCAGGATGTACATAAACTCAGAGAATCTTTAAATGTCAGAATCATACCTGCTTATTTACAAAAATGAAAACTATAACAGCAGATGAAAACCACATAGCACAGTCTAAGGAGGTGGCTTTTAAGAAAGTCAGAGAACTTCTCTGCCAAAATTCATTTATTGCAGTCCCACTGTTGTTGTTTATAACTGAGGTATAGATTGCAAATGGATGCAGATCCTATTAATTAAACAAATAAATGCATTTGTGTATTCAACAATGCCTCTACCATCACATTTATCTGCAATAATGCTTTGAAGATTGCAAAGATTCTACTGGAACTGTTTGCCTCTTGGTAAATTTGACCATTCATGTTCATCTTGATAGCCATTTTATGAAATGCAAATCTCCCATTGCAGCCCCATTTATTGACCAAAGAAACTCTTTCTGCACTGGAGAAAAAAAATCTTCAAGCTGTGTTGGTTTCCAGTGGTTTTGCAAGGACAGTTCAAGCACTGGTAGTTACTTTCAAAGCCTTTTTTGGCTTGATTCTAGGCTATTTATGGGATTGTCTCTCCCAAATTTTTTCTACCAATCCTACTTGATTTGGCAGGAAAGACATGCTCTGGAGGCTGTCAGCTAAGGAGTATCAGCTGACAGGGACCAAGAAGACAGCTTTTTCTCCACCCCCTTAGTAGAACATCATTCCTCCTGAGATGAGGTTAGCACCAACCCTGTTGGCCTTTTGGTTTTGTGCCTGGGCCTGGGACCCTGAAAATGGAATGACGCCTGTCTCTTGGCTTTGTTGATGGTTGTTTTATGATGGTTAGCTGCTCTGAGCTTGTATTCTGTATTATGCATTTTATCTATTTCACTGTAAAATGTATATAAGAGATTTAAGATGGCTTTCGGGGATTAAGGTGGGATTAGAATTCACAACCTCCCAGTTTCTATCTTGTTGCCTTAACCACTAGATCAAACTCTGTCTCTCTCTGCCTGTCTTTGTCTTTCTGCTTCTGTCTCTGCCATTTATAATCAATTGTGATCATAAGTAGATTCTTGGTGACTCATCAACCAAAAAATAGCACAATAATGTGCAATAATCTAACCAATGTTTTCAGCCCTTAAACAATGCCTCTAAACAATTGACCATCAAATGCCCTCCCAAAAAGTTCCATTTCCAATTGTTTCCAGAAGGTGGATAATGTCAGAGCCAATTGTATTTCCCATGGGAAGCCATTCCAGAAACCTGGCCCCATTACAGAGAAATGATCTCTCTGGGCTTCTACCCAACTTCTTCCCATCCCCAAAATGGGAAACAAATAGCTTCAACTAGCTTCTTCTCAAGATACAATCAAAATGAATATTTTATTGTACAGTTTGTTTTCTGGAAGCTTGAGATTTCTGTCTGTCTGTCTGTCTTTCTTTCTTTCCTTCTTTCTTTCTTTTTCTTTTTTTAACATAAGCCATCCAGAGTCATCTAGAGGCAGGCAGCCTCTAAATTGTAATAGATAGATAAATGGCAGATGATAGATGATAGCTAGATAGCTGGGTAGGTTGGTAAAGAGAGTGAGAGAATGGGAGAAAGAGAGAGAAAGGGATGGATGAATGACAGATAATCTGCTTTTCTAGCACTTCATTATTATTTTTTCTTAAGATCAGAAAGAAAATGGTACTTTAGATGCAAGATACTTCCTGACATTCTAATTGCTATTTAATTTACTTTATTATATATTTTGCAGATGTTTGAACTTTTCTTTCAAATTATACTTGAATGACAATTTACCCAAGATTGGAAGTGTTTCTTATGTAAAGAAACAAATCAAACAAAAATACTCAACAAAGCCTTGTCTAGAAGTTAATACTAGCCTTGTGGAGACAGCTTTGTGCCACGAAGGCAACACACTATGCTTTATTGAGGTGAAGGGATGATGCATTGAAGTTTATCTCAAAAAAAACTTTGCAGTTTTGATTGGTCCTTGCAAAAGCTAGAAGAGGTTTACATAGGTGACTGGAAGCTTTTTTAGCAATTGAAAATATCAGTTGTAGCTGTTGAACAGACTAGCAAAGCAATGGTATGCTTGGCTTCATTCTTAGAAGTAAATTCATTAGTTTTCCAAAGGCAAGAAGATGTTTAGCTCCAGTCTTGGTAATATAAGTGTCCTCTAAAATTGAACAGAGTTCCATATTTACTGAACATCTGAGTTTTGGCTCCAGATCATGCTTCATGTTTAGACATGGAAAATTATTGCAGCATATATCAAATAGATTTTGCCCACTTAAGTTTTTCACATATTCCAGGACACAGATTTGTCCTGTCTGATGCTATATTATATCCCCGAGTCAGGAATAAGATATGAAGTAATCTGGCTGCTAAGAGTAGGAGAGGCCCTTTCAGGAATGCCCCAGCTATCAGAAGACTATCATTCAGGCATGTGGTTGTGGTTTTTGTTGCTCTCAAGTTATAGAGCATACTTCCTAGGATGTGCATCTCAAGATTTTTATTCATTTGGTACATTTACAAGTAGTCCTCAATTCCATTGCTAAGTGATGCAGCTGTAAAGTGAAACATCATGTGATCGCACCCAATGTATTATTCACTTTCCAGCTGGAATTGTTTAGAGAATCACTGAAGTGATTGAGCATGATGTCACGTAACCATGACTTGCAACTTTCTGCTAGCTTCTCCATTGACTTTGCCTGTCAGAAGCTGGATGTGAAGGTCACAAATGGTGATCAGTTATGACATTTCAACTATCATAAATGCCCACTAACTGCCGAGTGCCCAAATCATGATCACTTGATCATCAGGATGTTGCAATCGCCACAGTCACTGAATAATGAACAGTAAGCAAGGACTACCGAAATATAGCCACACATCTCACATATGTACTTTTTAACAAAGTTAAAAAAGAAGAGTACAATAAATAATGAAAAACATAAAAGTATTAAAACATTAAAAGCAGTAAAACTATAAAAATCATAAAACATAATTTACAAGACAGGGCAATCAGTTTCCATAACACTTTATCTACCTGTTACTGGATCCGCAGGCTAGATGGTGCAGTCATGTTTTCAAGCACTTCCTGAAGCCAATCTGACCTTAGAGGAATGATATTCTAAAGGGGAGTGCCACAGCAGAAAAGGATGTCCCCTGGGTTCTGTCTGATGATATTCCTTTGTGCAACATGCCTGATTAATTAATTTTAACTATAACTATAAAATTATTTTCATTTTTATATTAAATAGTTACTGCTATCACCTTATAATCTGATTCTCTTTAAGTTTTATTAGTTACTTTGATTTAGTAAAATAGAATATTAAATCAACAAATAGGATCAAATCAACAAATAGGATGCAGATATCTTTCTCACAAAGTCAGTTGGATGGCCAAAATTTAGAGAAATCCATACTGGATCAGTGGTCACCCAAGTCAACAAGGACCAAGGTAGGTGATGGACATTTAATGACAAATAGGCCACAGGACTCAGGACTGTTGGCTGAGCAATCAGGCCCAGCAGCTGCAGAACTACTGGAAAAAAAGTATTTCCTTTTCACAAATACATCCAGTAAAGATACCTTTAATGCAATCAAACAACATCTCCCTATCTCACCTATCAAGTCTATCCTTAGGAAAGACTTGATAGGTGGATAAAAATGTTAAATCTAGTGTAAACATCAGGAGGAGGGAGAGGAGGAGAGGAGGAGGAGGAGGAGAAAGAGAAGAGGAAGGAGAAGTAGGAGAAGACTGATTTAGTATCAGACAATACTAAAATAGAAGAAAGAATTGACGAGATCACAAAAGTATCAACATCTGAAGATCAAAACTGAAATATTATAGCATAAACTGGCTGTGGTGGTCCCAGTGCTTAGCAGCACACTGCTTGTCATACCAAAAATATCTTGGATGACACTTAGAAAATCTAGGCATTGAAAAATTTTCCATCTGCATCTGTCAATTACAAAACACCACTCTGCTTGGAGCTGCACATACACTACACTGATATATTATGATATCTTAGATTCTTGGGAAGAACTCAAGTCAAGAGCTAATACTGGCTAAAGAACTGGTAGCTGGGATTCACGTTGTTCTGGAAAGATGATGATGATGATGATGAACGGCATCTGATTATCTTTCAGGTAAATCCTAACTAGTCCAGAATCTCCTTGAATTTCTTTGTCCTCCCAAATACACAAAACTTCAATATTTTTTTCCAGAAGCATTCAAGGCATAATGGATACTTTGATGAATGTAGCTTGAAGTCCATCAGGATAAATCTGTGAAGTCAGCCCTTCTGAGTACTCCAAGATAATAAATCATCAGAATTTGAAATAAAATTGATCAAAACCAAGGAACAAGGTGAAAAGAAGAAAGCAGGATTTGGTTTGAGGCTGCTTTTATCAAAAAGGGATATGAAGAAAAGAAGCAAAAAACCACAAAGTTCATACAAGACACATTTCTGATCCAATAGAAGGATAAATCAAAGTGCCAGTATCCAAAGTAGACCAATCCAATCAACATATAAAACTTACTTATTTGTATTGCAGAGAATATATTTGACTGCAGCCTTGGATCAGTTCATGCTTGAGTGACCTGTCAGTGCCCATGGTTCCCTGCACTCCCCATAGTATATGGAATAGTTGAGGGAAAAAAGAGGTCCAAGAGACACCTAGAGTACCACTGGCAAACAATAGAATTGAAGACTGAACATGAGCTAGAGCTGCTATTATAGTCTATCTCATGACTGTAAGAATGTGATTATTTCTCTTCAGCCTCCCTTTTTTGGGGAATGTTATAGAGAAGATGGTCACATGGCAGCTGCAGAGGACCCTGGATGAAGTGGATTATCTTGATCCTTTTCAGTCAGAGTTTCAGCTGGGTTAAGGGACTGAGATGGCATTGATTGTGCTCTTAAAGGACTCCTGGTGGGAATGGGATGGAGATAGTGTGACCATTCTCACTCTTCTTGACCTCTTAGTGGCCTTTGATACCATCAATCATGATATCTTTCTGGACTGGCTTTGGGAATTGGGGGTGGGCAGTACTGTCTTGAACTGCTTCTTGTCCTTTGTCCTGGGTCAGTTCCAGGTGGTGTTGATCCAGCCACAGCCCCTACTTTGTGTGGTGACCCAGTTCTCTCTCCTCTCCTATTTAGCATCTACAGGAGACTGTTGGGTGAAGTGATCAAACAGTTTGGGGTGAGGTATTATCAATATGTTGATGATAGCCATCTTTATATCTGCATCCTGGGCTGCCTGAGCAATGTCATGAATGTCCTGCCTCATTGCCTAGGGGCTGTAAGTGTCTGGATGGGATGTAGTGGGCTTCAAGTCAGCCCAAGCAAGACAGAGTGGCTTTGGGTATTTGGTCCCTCTGGTGACAAGGTTTCTCCACCCCTAGCCTGGATGATGTGGCATTGTCCCAGATGGACTCAGTGTACAATTTGAGGGTCCTTTTCGACTCATGGCTCTTGCTAGAAAAGCAGGTGGCAGCCATGGCCAGGAGGGCCTTTGCACAACTTAGGGTAGTATACCAGTTGTGTCCCTTCCTGAATTGGGTGGTTTTTGTTATACTCATACCCTTGTGACCTCTTGTCTGGACTATGCAATGGGGTCTACAAGTAGCTGACCTTGAATTGCTTTCAGAAGTGTCAACTGGTGCAGAATATAGTAAAAGTTTTTGGATATGTGACATCACTGCTTTGTGAACTGGATTGGGTGCCAGGATGTTTCTGGGTGCAACTCAAGGTGCTAGTTATCACCTTTAAAGCCTTCATGGGTTGGAGGTGGTTACTTAAGAGACTGTCTTCTCCAATTGGACCTGTCCAATTCAAGCAGCAGGTTGGGCATGGTGTGGGTTCTGTCAGCCAAGGAATATCAGCTGGCAGGAACCAGGAAACATGGTTATTAATCCTCCCTTTTGGAATATTCTTCCTTCAGATATCGGGCTGACCTAACCCTTGGTTGTGTGCAAAGGTTGCATGTGCCCAAACAAGGTTGTGTGCCCAGGCCAAATATATTTATTTTATACTGTTTTGTTTTATGTTTTATGATGTACATCACCCAGAGTTACTTTATTGAGATGGGTGGCTATAGAAATCAAATCAAATCAATCAATAAGTATTCATTTATTGATCTCTCCTTGTCCTCTTTACAGATTGATGTATTGCCAGATCTTGGGTGTTTTGTCATAACATATTGCTAGGGAATCTCAAAATGATTGCAATTTAAAGATCTTTACAAATATTATATTTCAGAATCAGGGTTGGATCCAGATTTCAAGATCTCTTCTAATGAATAGGACAAAATGACCAGGGGTTTAAACACAATCTTTATCAATCTAAGCTGATAAAGCTACAAAATTTTGTACTGAGAGGGAACATGATAAAATTTTTAAAAATCATACATGATATGGAAAATGTGAATCAGGAAAAGCTTTGCATTATCTTTCAAAACACTATGAAGGTGATTAGAAGATTTAAATAGAAAACATCTTTTCAGATGGTTCATATGATGATGTGATAGTCATTAACTCAGATGACCATCCAATGCCAAGATCGAGAGTTGGAGGTTCCAACATGTCTTAATGGGGGAAGCTTGCTTCAAAATACAAGTTTCAGATACATCATAATGGCAGAGAACTGGGCTTCCATCCGTTGCTTGTGAACACCCTAGGGACATCTGTGGGCCATTGTGAGAGAGGAGATATTGGTCTAGGTTAAGCTTTGGCCTGGTCCACTGTGCCATACTTTATAGTCTGGAGGAGAAAACAAGAAGCTTCTTTTCCTGTTCTGTATTTTTCCTCTCACACCATTTATAGGAATGTGTGAAGTTAAAGGAGAAAAAAAACTAGGCCACTCTGCTATCTGGGAAAATTGAGAAGATAAAATGGAGGAGGGTAATTGAAAATCTAATTAAAAGTCTCGGTGATTATTTTTTTAAAAAGATTGAAATGAAATTTGTAAAAAACAGCAGGAAGAAGAAAGGAGAATAGAGAAAGACAAGTAATGCAAAAGCCCCAAAAATGACAGGTTTCCTCAGCCTGATGCTTTCCAGATACACACAGCCACAACGCACAGGATCTTGTTAGGGTGACTGGATATTATTGGAGTTATTCTTCAACATCAAATTAGCTAAAGCTGATATTTCATTTATCACGGTGTTGTGATGGTTTGTGAAAAGTTAGAGCTCCCCAGGGCAGAATGTTAATAGGCAACTGCCTGTGACCAAAGCTGGTAGGAAGCATAAAGCAGGATTTCCATTAAACCATGGAAAAGTGAGAGGAAAAGGCCCCAGCATTAAACTAAAGATGTTATTATGTATGGCAGTGGTCTTAACTTCAGAAGCAGGCAACTGTTGGCATTGACTTCAGTTCTTAGCTTGCAAGAAAGGCCATTGAAATATTCATTTGCTTAAGTCTGAGACCATAGAAATTGCATTCTGGGCACAATTCATACAGATACAAATGATCAGAGATTTCCCAAATCTAGGGAGCCAATGTAGACATTCCTTTGGGCCACACTAATTTCCAGCATAGTGTTTCGGACCTTGGATGTTCAAACTTTGGGATAGTTTAACATAGGACTTTCAACTTCTTAGACTGTCCAGGGCATTCAGTTGGTAGCAATAACACCATGTCCATTACCATAGTTACACTGACTCTATCTATCATTCCCTATCCATGTTTCTCAACTACAGCAAGTTTAAGATGTATGAAATTCATAGCATACATCTAGCTAGCATACTATATTTTATGTGATAACTTCTTGTTAAGACTATCCAGAATCTTTTATTGGGCAAAAACTTGACTGTAGAGTGCTAAATAAATCTGTGGTTTTGTAATTCTGTCATTTCAGATGCTAAAATATATTCAGCTGTGGCCAACAACTTTATGATTCAAGGTAATGGGTTTTTTTCCTCCAGTTTGGGCTCTGCTCAATTTAAGGGAAAGTTTCTCTCATTATGAACAAGTCTAGATACAAAAATTTACATGAGAAGAATTCTGAAAACAAAGTAAGTTAGATAGCTCCAATTTCAGCTGGCAAGAAACAAATGTTTATAGAGTTGATTTTTATCCCACATTCATATTGGTGGGGTAAATATACAGTAAATATAATCAATTTATATTATTGATTATAGAAAATTGTAAAAAATGCAAACTTTCTTAAAAAAGCAACTGACTTTTATTATTGTTTATAGATCTAACTGGAAAATGTTTCAACTTCTATCTAGGAGGAAGTTGAATTTTTTAATTCCATGTGAAAAAAAAAAGGATGGTAAGAAATATATATATATATATATGTTTCTCAAAAAGGGGCAGGAAACAAGATACACAGACAGATTCTCACATAACAAGCTAAACAGAGAACCTGTGCCCCTTTTTGAGAAACGTATTTTTCTTACATCCTTTCTTTTCACATGGAATTGAAAAAGCCTCCTGGATAGGAGTTGAAATGTTTCCAGTTAGATCTATAAACAATAATAAAAGTCCAGTTGGCTTTTTAAGAAAGTTTGCATTTTTATAATTTTACTACAAATCTTGACCTGGATTAATGAGAATATATTGATTACATTATTGATATAAATAACTCAAGGCAGTGAACTTACCTAATACTCCTTCCACCTCCTGTTTCCCCCAACAACCCTGTGAGGTGGGTAAGGCTGAGAAAAAGTGACTGGCCCAAAGTCATCCAGCCAGTTTTTCATGCAGAAGGGAGAATGAGGACTCATGGTCTCCTGGTTCCATGGCCGTCACCTTAACCATTAGACCAAACTGGCTCTCAGTGTTCAATAAGGCTGCCAATAGCAAAATGTTCCTTTTGCTATTTGCAAATATTGCTTTCAGGTGCTCTGCACACCTTTACTCTGAGACTGAGGTTTTTAAAAGGTTTTTAAAAGGCTTTTTATAGGTTTTTAGTGTCTTTGTTTTTCCCTTTTTACATCTCATCATAGCTTATTAAAGTGTCAAGGATAAATCTCTGGGTCACCTAATATAATAATTCCTGTTTCACTCCATACACTCAAAATATTTAGGAGAGAAGAAATGGTATACAGGCCACTAATGCAACCATTTAGATCATTCATCAGAACCCATACTCCAGCAAGCTTCTATGTACTTGTAGCAAATAACGTTTTTAAAACGACTTTGCTTTTATGTGTGACAAGTTCTCTTTTGTTAAAGCTCCATTTAAAAACACATTGGATAGCATTCTGTCCCTCAGGGTACCATTCTTGTGTATTTAGAATGCTGTAATAGGCATTTTACAGCTTCTTAATTGTCTCTTGCTGGAAACATGTGAAAAAAAATATTGCACCAGGTTAAAAATACCAGAATAAATAGGGCTCTTGAGAGCCTACTGGATCAAACACCTCTTGGAAAGTGTATGCCTTAATTCAAATGCTAACACCATGAGCTGCTCAGAAAGGCTGAAATATGCAGGGGGGTGCATAATAAATTGAATGGAGCAGATTTGGGGTTATCAATGATGCTTTAACAACCCAAATCAGTAAAAGTGAAGAGCACATTGGCAATTTGAGCTTTCAGGTGAGCTCCAGAGTGCTGATAGTATCCCTAACTTCCCCATTCCAGATAGATAGGACACTGCTTTCTCTGTCAGTTTATATGCATTATATGACATATCTAGTTGATCATGGTAGAAAGCTGGATTTGAGCAAAAGGACTCGATAATGCAAGTAGAAAAATTGGAAAAAATGTAAACTTTCTTAAAAAGGCAACTGGACGTTTATTATTAGATGTAATTGGAAAATGTTTCATCTCCTATCCAGGATACTTTTTC
>JANHZU010001580.1:153284-163407 GCA_032468055.1 Acrochordus granulatus
GCCAGAGCTATATTGTAAACAGGAGATAATTGATATTTTATTCCATTTCTTCTATTAAAGGAAGGATTTAATATGTTTACATATATAGTCTGTTTGATACCTCTAGCAATCCAATTTTCTTCCTTGTTCAGAATTTGATATTTGCAGCCATCAAAGGAATGACCCTTGTCCTTAAAGGCAAATGGACTTCAGAAGCATTTGATCTCCTATGTTGCTCTATCCATTTATAGAACAGCCGTTTTGTTTCTCCAGTGTAAAAATCTGAACATGCCTCATTACACTGTATGGCATAACTGTGAGTTGGGCAGCAAATGAATCCAATAAACAAAATAAATGACATCTATGTCTGGATATTTTGTCCTTGGGGTGGAGCAGTTTGTGCTTCAAAGTGTTCATGGGTTTGAAGTGCACATGCATTTTGTGTTTATTAAAAATCCTCCTGAGTTTTTCTGATAAACCTGCAACATTTGGAATGATAATGTTGCTACATTTGTTATATTCTTCTTTTGAATCTGTTGTGGAGGGTTCTTTTTAAACTTTTTTTGTAGCTTTGACAAATATCCAACCAGTTTGGATAGCTACAATTATTGAGAGCTTTCATGATGTGTTTATTTTCTTTCTCTATTCATTCTATGTTTGAAGGCAAAACTTCAGCCTGGTGTCCTAAGGTTCTGATAACTCCCAGTTTGTATTCCAATAGGAGGTGGGAATCAAAAGCTAAATACTGATCTGTTTGAATGGGCTTCCTGTACACTTCAGTACTGAGGCCTTTGTAGAGTCCAGAAAAGCCAAACAATTATCTTTAACATCATCCTGTGTGAATTGGATATTGCTGTCAATGGCATTGATGCATTCTATGAAAGCTTCCAATTCATGTGTTTTGATTTTGACCCAGAAATCATCAAATAGGTGGGTGGGTTTCATGTGAAAGAATTCAGTGCTTTGGGTTCAAATTCTTCCATGTAAAGATTAGCCACAGTAGGGGACATAGGTGAGACCATTGCACAGCTATAGTGTAGATACACTGAACTTTCTGTAGTACAAATTGCCCTCTCTATAATGGGTTGGGAGAATAACTTTTGGAGACAGGAGGAAGCAGGCACTAAGTCAGTTGAGTGACCTTGGGCCCTCTTTTCCAGCCCAAGAGAGAGGCAATGGCAAACCTCTTCTGAAAAACTTTTCCAGGAAAACTGCAGGGATTTTGCCCAGGAGGTTTCCGAGAATTGGACAAGACTGACCAGAAAAAAAATATTATTTTTTTTACAAAAGGAAAATAAAACCTAATACAAACTAATATAAAGTAAGAAAAAATAAAAAAAATATCTAAGAGAAACCCAAATGGGCAAGAAAGGGAAACAAGTAAAAAAATCGAAGAGAGAAAAAAAATACATTGAAGTAATTTCCAATCTTCTTTGCAGCAGTTATAAATTATAATATAACCAAACTTCTTACTGTATGGTTACAACATAACTTTTTCTATAATCTATTTATTCTGTCTAATCATCAAAACCATAAATCAAATGTTCATTTTTTTCTTTCATGCAAAATGTCCCAAAAGGGTTTCCAGTCATAATAAATATAGATATTTTCTTTCGTCTGATCAAAAAAGTATACAGTATTTTAGTTAAACTTCGTTGGCAACTTCCATCATCTTCACTAACTATTCCTCCATTGTGGGTAATGCCGAGTCTTTCCACCTTTGTGTATACAATGATCTTGTTTTAATTATCATATAAAAAAACAAAGTTTTTTCCAACTGTGCATCAATCCCCAAAGAAAAACCTCTGGTGTCAATTGTGTATTAATTTTTAAAAATCTGTATATTTTAATCCAGAACAGACTTTCAAGATTCTATTACTATAATAAAGATAGCATTAGTACTCATGGTTTGGTTTCTTCTGTGGACTAACTTGAATAGCTGACATCAACCTTGCAACTCTCATTTATGACTATCATTTGTGATCCTAGTTTCTGTGGCTATGGAGGACAGTTCTTGACCATTAGTCCTGCAGCTTCTCATTATGTATCTGACCATGGCTATCATGTCTCCCCTGTCTTCTTTCCTCCAGAATGATTACCCCTAATTTCTACAGCCCTTCATCATATGAAATGCCTTCCCATCTTTGTGTCATCTTCTGAATTTCCTCCACACTTGTGGGAATGTGATGCCTAGAATCGCACCCAGTACTCCAGGTTTATCCACACCAGGTGTAGTCAGTAGAGAAGAATGATGACTTCACATGTTGTTCTTCTAATGCTGTGTCAACCATAGCCATGTTCTTCTTAGGTGACTTGCTTAAGAATAAATCCTCCATCTTGTAGGTGCATCCAACATTTTTTATCCCTAAAAACTTTCTTCTGCTCTGCAATTCTGATCAATTATGAGGAAAAATAAATATCGTCCACACACATCCCATGCAGCAAATTTGCTTTAAATAGGAAAATTACTAGTTCTACAACACTTACCAGTAGGAAGGTAAAGTAATGTGTTAGATATGTAGAGAGTCACTGTGGTATTTTTACTGTCCTGTGTTCTGAGTTCCTTAATGTACAGTTTGAAATATAATTTTCTAGTTAAGCCTAAATATATTCTTTATGTACACTATATTACTACAGACATATTAAGTGTAACATAGTCAAAGGCTACTACATATCCTTCTTTTTCATTTTGATGCATTGCTGCCTGTTACACATATCTTTTAACGAGGAACATTATTAGTTATTAGAACAACATTAAATTAGTCATTAGGATTATGGCAGACTGTATATAGTGTAAAATACATACATAAATACAATTTATTTCCTACTCTAACAAGAAAAGGGGAAGATGCCTCAATGTACATTTGCAAGATTCAGCCAATAAGCTGAAACTGTGGGCAGCAAATAGTCTTACCTGGCAGGCTGTTGGTGCTTTGAAATCAAACTGGGATTCCTGTTTTGTCTTTGTATTGTTTCTGTTCAGATTAATAATGGAAAGAAGAAGGGAAGAGAGAAGAATCAGATTTATGGAAATGAAGATACATGGGAAATATTGAATGAACATGATAGCCAATCTTCTCTAAGACGGATATTAAACCAACCTGGTCTCCTGTGACATTTGTTGAGGAGTATGTGTGGTTGTAATTGTAGCAATTTTTTCTGCATTGGTCAATAATGTTGCATTGGAAGATTCTGCAAAATAAAATAATGCTTTTAGTGCATCAGATTATTCCTTTAATTAGGGTATGCACACAGTTTTTTCTTGGTTGAGGTAACTCTTCTGAAGTTATCGAATACATTTTTCAACAGTATTCAAGAGGGATTTTTACTAGCTCAGATTTCAGAAATCCAATAACAGAAAACAAACTACTGTACAGAAGTATTTAACAACACACTAGTGAACACACTGCCTGCAAATCTTTACTATGAGGGAGAGAAGTAAAGGAAAAAAAATGTAATTATGAAAATCACAATAATTTTTCTGTTCTGTCACAGTAGCTGTGAACAATAGTATGGAATATCAAATCAAGATTACAAACTGTGTAGCTATTTTTTTTCCAACTTCAATTTTATCCTATTGTTTAAAAATCCTCTTACTCTTATGAGATGATTTCAACACTGTTTGATATCCCTTTGCTTCCTATGATTCTAACACAATTTCCCAGTTTTTAATTTGCTCCCCATGGACTCATTTGCTGACACTGTCATTCAGACCAAGAGCTTGCAGTGACCTATAAAGCTTTTCAGCTGTCCTTGTCATGATAATCACATGAGATGTTGCATTGATTTTGATAAATTCACATAGTTCACAGCCACCAATCTGATTACATCAAAAAAGGGGCAATGAAAGTATAGAAATAAATAAAAGACAATTTCAATGTTAGTCTCTGATGTTCTAACCCAAAATATCTGTTTATTATTTCATGGTCAAATTTGTTATTAATCCAACACAACAGGCAGACCCTTGAAGTACCAAAAACACAATGCTTTCCGATGAATCTATTCCAGATTCAATTACTTGTCATTAATTGGCTGTATAACTAAGTGCCAAATAAATAAGTAAATAAATAATCAGGTCAATTATATTTCTGTATTAGCCAATCCTATTCATGAGCATTTTAATGCCCATTCAATGTTGAGTGTTTAGGTAAAACTTGTTTAGAAGATTCAGAAAATGGACCTTTTACAACTACCATACTGAGCCTCTCACTCAATAGTAAGCAAAGTAGTATCCTTCAGATAGCTTAGATTCTCTTAGACCAATAGTTCTAAGAGAATTGGTCCAAAACATCAGAAAAGCACAGATTATTTCTACCATAAACTGATTCAAATGCACAGCTGCAGATTTAATTGTATAGTTCAAATAAAAATTACTCATACATATTTTAGGCAAAGTGCTTCTACACTATTCTTGATTCCTCTCTGCAGTTTAACCACCTGACATTTAAACCACAAAGATCTTTTAACATAAAACTACCTAATGTCTGCCATCAACACATTACAGAAAATATGAGCTACATATGGAATTGTAGAACAATGTGAACTTTACCTTGTATCTTAAATTAAATTATCTTATGACTGTTTAACAGCTTTTCTTTTCATGAATGAATGTTTACCAGCCTTAATTTCTCTCAAACAATCTGTACCCTTTCTAGGCAGTTGAGGGCTTCATGAAAACTGAAGTATCATGAAAACAAATAGTTTTAAAACCCTTCCACTCTGAGCAAAACTGCAGAAATGTTGACAATGTTTTATAAAGTTGCATGTGAAATATAAATTACTGTAACTGAACTTGTACAGTAATGTTCTCAAGGCTTTCCAAAAAAATAAAATTACCATCAAACAGATTCATATCAGAACAACCTATACAATGATTAATTTACAAACTGCTGAACAGCTTAGTGTTCCTGAGATTCTATAATCTGCTGTTTCCCAGCCTTGTATCATGTGTTTTCCACTGTTAACTTTTGGTCATGGCCTCTGGAGATTTCCAAGAGTGGAGGATACTTTTATAGTGCAACAATATACTCTTTCTATAAATCCCATCAACAATATATTCTTTCTAATATCATTATTCAGATCTCAAGCTGAGTAGCCAAACACATCAAATTGCTCAGAGACTGAAATACAGCTTTGAATCTTATTCTCCAAGAGCCTTGCATTGTCCCCTCATAAAGAACCCTAAACTACCCAGATGGATCACACACAAAAGCTTTCTAACATTATGTGTCTCACAATGGACATTGAGAAGCCTGTGGCCTACCGAGAAGACCAAAAACACAATGACCCACAAAAACAGGAAGATGACAGGTTTTTGACTATGGTAGTGTTAAGATAACATTTATCTCAAGCAACATATTGGATCATCTCTACAATTTCCAATTGTAAAATAGTTATTGTATCTAATGTATATTCTTACTGCAATGGTATTTCCACTGGCGAGAATTCAGATTAGTGCCAGCTTAACTTGTCACAATTGGGCTTTCTCCAGTCACAGAAAGTAGCAGAACTCCATTATTAACTGCACTGTAAATAACCGTATCACATTCTTTCAAACAGTAGAATTGTGCAAATATTCAAAGAGGTGCTTTCCTTCAAAAGAGCTCCAAGCACAGCACTTCTTTACATCAGTTTGCTCTGCAAAGCTTTCAGTCAGTACCATGAAGATAAATTCTTCACAGCCTTCAGACTGTTTGCCAAAAGCTTTGGACATGATGCACATCAGCTTTTGTTAGAGCTATGAAGGATGTGTTGCCTTCCTTTCCTGGCAGGCCTTGTTCCAAATTTTGGTGAACCAGACTTGAGAACATCCATCTCAATCATGACTAGGCTCTAGCCCAAAGAATCTTCTGCCCAGATGCAATGCCTGTTTAGAAGCTTCTTCTGGCTTTGGAAAGTGACAGGCAGGAGACAGTGAGAAGATTTAAGGTAATACAAAATGCTTCAGTGAAACCAATATTGACCTTCGATGGAAATAATCATGTTGCCTCTTTAGCAGGAATCTTTTTGTCTAAATGAATCTAGGTCATCTTGCATGGGGCTACCATATAATGTCACACTGTTCTATTTTTACAGTGCTTTATCAGATCTTGCATATGTGTAATAAACTTACTTGAAAAAGAAAAGGTTTTTAAATTGTTTCTTTAGAAGCCTAAACCCCCTACTGCCAACTCTGTGATTACTCAAAAGTCAAATGGAAAGGCTTGATGCTTGCACTGTCACCTAAAGATAGCTGGTAAAATATACAGTATATGTAAAAAAGAGCAGGAGAACAACTTTGCACACTCTTACAAAAACTGGATCATTTTACCCATAAGAGATTGATTGTATTATGACTATTGTAGATTGAACAGTCATACATAACCAAATAAATCAGTTCACTGATTTTTTTCATGAATGGATTTCTAGTAGGATAGAAGATATATAAAAAAGAGAAGAGTATAAAACTTATCAATTTATATCAGGAATATGAAATTTAGACCTTCTATGTCTACTGAAAAACTCATTTTCAATGAACATAGAAATGAGCCCTAAGACTTTTCAGTACTATAAAGTCAGCCATCCATTTCCATAAAGATCTTCAGTATAGCTGAGATGCTAAAAGTTGTATCAAACTGACATCTTGTTGAGATTCAGAGTCTCAATAATAAATTACAACCATGCTGCTTTTACTGATTTTGTCTTCAATATAACTAGTTAACAGGAAACACTCTGAAGAGAAATAGTGTGATCAACGCGTCTTTTGTATTTTCAAAAAACGTTTTGTTCACTTTAATGGAAAAAATAACTTCTAATTTTTTAGAAGTAAAATAAGATTTTGCTAATAAGGAAATTATTTGAAGTGCTCATAGATGGATTATAGGATTCCTGCTCTTGTAAAATGGTTGATGCAAAGCATAATTCCCTCAATTTAATTCTACAATTATCTTTCCTGTGAACTACAGCTTCCTTGATTTTCCATACTTCAGTTAATATTCTCCAAAAGAGGATACCCAGAGGGATTTTTCCCATGGGCAGTTTAGTTTTAGACATATGAGAAATCAAAGAGGCAGCAGAGTGTGCAACCAAAAAATTAACGTACTTATGACCACCTTTCCACAAATAAATACTACCAAAAAATATAAATGATGCTATATAAGTACTCTCTCAGAGGCATTCTCCTTTTTGACAAACAGCCAGAGATCAAGTGTAAATTCAACTTGTTCAGCATTCATATTTATGGGCCAATGCTCAAATGCACTGCATTTCATCAATAGCTTTACTTATTTCCAAAATAAAAGCACATTTAGTAAGCATTAATCTATTTCCTCTGACTAACAATAATAACAGAAGGAAACATTATTTAACACTTGCTATAATAGATTTTAAAATGTCATAGCAATCTAAAACCAGATGATGTACCTTCTAAAGTTGATATGTCAGATTGCAGAATGAAAAGACTAGCCTACTAATGTACCATCCAATAATGTTTCTGGTTCATGTTCTGTTTTTTGGGCATGGCCTCAATCAGGAAACATCTTCTAAAAGCTAAAAGATGCACATTGTTTAAAATAATAATAATTTTAAAAAGCACTGTTATAGCTAAAGAAAAATTTTTAAGTCTCCCTCGATCTGAAGGAGGAAAAACAACAGGCTTAATATGAGGAAATGTGCTTTTCAATGACCTTCCTTTGCACACTGAAAATATCTGGATTATACCCAGAAAACAACAAAAGGCTGAGAACTACCTTTTATTGCACAGACAGCTTACACTTAACACAAAAGTACATCCTAAACATACTAGAAGTACATTAAATTTATTGATGGTATTTTTAAGACCCCAAAGATGATAACAGTTTTACAAAACTACAGTCTGGTTCCCAGTTCCTCCCTATAGAAAGGACCAATGGTTTTGAATTTGGCTCATAATGTTTTTTTCCAGAAATAGAAATGCTGAAGTAAGAGTTATTTCCAGACATATTTAACACAGGAATGTGTAACTTTCGCAGGGACATCTTTTAACACCAGAAACTGCTTTGTGTGATTTAAGAGTAACATAAGAGAGAGTAGGCCTGACCAGGAGTAAGAAAAGGAAGAGGTTGGAAAAATGAAGTCTACTAACTATATGCAACCAACATGTAAGGAGATGCAAAAGGAAATATCGTTCAGGAGTGAAGAATCACTGCATGGCACCGGATCTCTGAGGCTCACACATCAAAAGAGTGCAAGATTCTTTCACTTCTGAGCTCTCAATGGTACTGCCGACAAGGTTTTTTTTCTTTTTAAATAAGAAAAATAAAGTTGAGGTTTTGAGAGCCTAAAATGTCATATGAACTCAGATGAATCAGGGGAAGACTGTGGGACTTACCATAAGTACTTGTACTTCCAATACTTGACAACATGCATAACATAAAAAAGAGACAAAGTAGTAGTAGAAAAGGAGGAAGAACTACTAAGAATAAGGAAAATAAACAAATGAAATTAAGAAAATGAAATAAAATATACAAGTCTATTCCATTCACTGTATCTCCCCTTAAATCTCTACCCTTGCAATCTCTCCTTACTTCCGTTCTATCTAAACACTGCTTTCTGCACTGCCTTTTGTTCTTTAAACTTCTCACTTCTTTTTTGTGACATCCCAGCTTTCTTCATCTTCCTCTTTCTTGCATCCCATTAAGACTTGCTGTGTATACTTGGGCAACTTGAGTTATATCTCTCCTTTTCTTTTGTACTGTTCATTTTTGTTTGCAATCCATATTCTTCTTGACTCCTTTCATGGACACATGCACAGTATGTATCCAAATCCCACAGCACTTAGTATCCTAATCCCACAGCATTGCAAATGGCTTCTTGTCAAATGCCAGATTCTACTGACATATTCAACATTTTCTTCCACACAACAAAGTGAACCAAAGCCTGCTCCTATATACTGTCAATTTTGCTTTTTTTCCAATGAGCATTCCTTTTCTGTAATAGATCACATATTACCTACCATCTTTCTATCATCATTTATATATTTTGTGATTTCACCATTTTTATAAAACATTCTTTCAAATAATGCAAATCCATGTACAGTACAGGCTCTTTTTTCATGAACTCCACCATAGGTTTTTTTTAATGCTTTGATATTTGTTAATGATAATGATTTTAGATATTTATTATTTTAGCTTTGTTGTATGCCACCTAGAGTTACTTGCTTATGAGATGGGTGGCTACATAAATTAGATAAATAAACTATAATTTACAGTTGCAGGCTAAGTTTCGGTATCCCTAATCAAATATATGTTTCTGGGAATTCCTATGCGAACAGAAGCTGACAAAACCTCTACATGCTACAAAGTTGGATTCAATTTCTTCTTGCAAATGTGAATGCATACTTAACACATGTTGTTTATAAATTCAAAATGAGAAAACAATGAACATGATAAGTTTGGACATTCTTTCAGTTAATACTCTGTAACAATTCAAACAGAAATGTTTGAAAAACAAGTTCCAAGTATTTGCTATAACCAGTTCAGAATCTTACTATTCTTACTTATGGATTTTCCAATTCTTCCTTGTAGAACTTTTCCAATTGAGAAATAATTTTATGTCTCCTTGCGCATACCACATTTCAAATCTCCCCATAGATTTTTTAAAAAATAGTATTAATGTTTGGGGACTCTTATCCTTCTTTGGATAAGACTTTTGGATAAGATAAACTGCTTAATTTTAGTGGTTGATTTAGAAAGAAGTTTCAGAGTGCTCTCTTGGAGAAACACCTAACCTCTTTTCAGCTTTATATTTCCACTGACTGTGGAACCCTAGCTAAATACAGTCTTCATTTAGAGACCACAATTGGGACTGGCATCTCTGTTGCTAAGTGATATGGTTGCTAAATCACATGATTGTGACTATGAAGTATAACTGATTTCAGCTTTTCTTTGTCCCCCTTCTTCCATCCTTTGTAATGTTCACCCTGGTGCTAGGATAATCAGCAAGAAGAATTGTTTGTATTTACATTCACTGGAGAGGAAGGGATTATAAGAGAGTAAACAGGTGCACAATAGGTAATACACATTAAAAGAAATGCACTGGTACTGGCTGTATCCCCCCAGTGAGGCACCACCTTGCTGTGGTTGGGGGGCTTGTGTGCTCGAATGAAGATGAGAGCTCTGCCAGAGGT
>JANHZU010001580.1:210880-223565 GCA_032468055.1 Acrochordus granulatus
ACAGGGGGGCCTGGCGTAATGCAGTCCATGGGGTCGCGAAGAGTCGGACACGACTGCGCGACTGAACAACAAAAAACTGTTCTAAACATTCCCAAAAGGGAATGGGAATTTACCATTGGGAATGGTATGTTTTTATTTGCTTAGAGACCCATAGTTGCTGAATCAATACAAAAATCTGGCATTTTCAAAATACCTAAGCTCATCCTCTCTTGAGACATCATCACATTAGGATCCCCAAATGCACTGCCCAGCTTTTCTGGGACTTTGGAATAAGGAACAATCTTATTAAGATAAATTTTTAATAAATATTTGATTTATACTTTAAGATAATCTTCACTCTAACTATAAATAGACATCTGAAATAGGAAACAAACGTTTTAACAAAGAAGATGAACAGGCATATTATTGAGTGAATGTGTATCTGTTTTTATTATTTCTAAGAGGAAAACAAGGAGCTCTTAATTATTTGCACCAATGACCAGTACTGTGCTTTTGTGGACAAAGCAGGAGAATACTAAACTAACTCTGCAGAAAACTTTGCCAGCAAAATTATATTAAAGACTCATTTAAAAGTCAAACATTTGTAGGCTTGATCTGAAAAGCAAAGAGGAACAAAAAGTCTTCTTATATTACTGCTTCAACAAAATTACTAGTTTATGAAATAAACTTAAATGTATATTATACTTTATGAAAAACAGCATTGGCATAGATAAAGAAAATCTGTGAATTTCATTCTTCCTGCATGAAAATCAGCACTAATTCTTGTTAAATGCTGGAACAAAAACACTGAAGGGTTAACCTTGCATGTCGACCTACAGATGATATCCTCTGATATCCATCTTTCACAGTTTGGTTTTATACATCTTTAGTTTTTCCTGTCTCACATTTTATACTCAAAATGACCATGCCTCAAAACATGGGGATTAAATTCAGCTATTATGAATAAAGCTTTTATCTATTTATGATATATTAATTTGATCAATCTTTTCAAAAAGCTACTAAAGCTATGAAATTTCACCACAAATTATAGTACAGAATATTTTGTTACATACTATATTCAGAAATGATATCTCTATCTGCTGTGAGAGATACACTAGGAATCCCCATATAATAGTGGCAGAAAATAAATACTTTCAACTTACTCTAATAGAGCTATGATATAATACTAATATTGGGAATGGTATTAATACAACCAATTCAAACAGCAAAGAGAAAGAACAGCTTTATAGATTGTACTAGACCTTAATTTGTTTAATTGCACTCTACTGATTAAGTCACAACTGAATGGATTTACACATTACCTTAAATCACAAATAATAATTTAGTTAGATTCACAGATCATACTGAGTTAAACCCAACAAACCGCATTACTATTTAATGCTGTATGCAAAACTAGACTAAATCTATGCATATTGATCACACTTCTCTTCGCTAAAAGAAGAAGAAAAATAAGTAGGAAAGAACTGTTCAGCAGATATGGAGTCATGATGATGAACTAATAAATATGTTTCTGGAATTCAAAATCAGAAGCAGTTGAGAATGGCTAATAAAATGAGCTTAGATTTCAACATTTTCAAAAATAAGGATAACCTTATAGGACATGAAAAATCTTGCCATCCCAAAGAATTTAGGGACTCTTATTCCATTAGTGACTAAATTCAATCAATTAATGAAGCCAATTCCTTTTAGAGTACTCTAAGCTCATCCTGTATATGTTGAATGTTGTAGTTTCTAATGAGGCTGCTTAATCTATCACCTAGCTACATCCTTTTTTTCTACCAAACACTGGCGTGCACTCAACATTTCAGCCTTTCCAGATTATATATAGAGGCCACTTGTGACAAACATGACATCGCAGTGTGCTTTCAGCAAGACAGAATAAAATACTGTTTGTCTCTCTTAGCTGAGACAACCTAATGCCTGCTTGATTTACTGGTGTATAAGACATAACTGGGAAAATGGAGATCTCATCTCATTACAATGTGCCTTGTTTAATGCACAATATAAGGTTCTGCTGTGCCACCTTGTGTTATATTATAACACGTCTGCTAAAAACCACCAGGACGAAACTAGAATCTGTAGCATTCATACAGATTTATTCAAAATCATACAGGTTTTATGTTTCAAAACTCATGCTAGGTCAACATCTCTGTTCCTCGGGTTTCATACCCTTAATTAAAACTTCATTACTCAGAGTGCTAAGGAGATGGAAATCAAAAACTGTTTCAAGCAGCTTAAAGGCCATTGGGTAGATTTATTGTACCATAAATTTCAGCAGACTGAGTTTTATCAAGCGCATCTGCAGAAGTTGACTCTAGTTTATGAAAGCTTAAGCCACAATAAATTTGTGATCGCCTTTAAGCTATTCCAAGAATCCACATTTTTTATTATTATTGTACAGTACTAAAATGGCTAGATCAGGTTATCCCTTTGAAATTTGCTAGAGATTTAGAGCTCTCAAGTCTTGCGAGCCACTGTTAGTTTCAGATCTTTTTTCCTTCTATTTTCTACTTTCAATTATTTTTAACCACCAACATACTCACCAAACAGCTGTATCCCTGAATTTTCCACACATTACACAACAGCATCATTATGGGAATGCAACTGAGTTCATTTTTATCACATTTCCTTCAAGCTGCAATTATTTTTCCATCACAATTATATGAATTGCCTATTTGCTTAATTTTTTACAACTGCCTCCTGGTATTCCATGATATTGTTTGTGCGACTTTTGGAAGACATGAGCTATTTGATATTTTAAAACATATACACAAATAAAAAGTTCCCAAGGATATCCAAAGTGCCTTTGTCTGAATAATAAATGATTGGAATATATAAACAGCTTTGTTAAATATTGAAAATATTTATATAAGTTTTATTCGAGGCAGGATGCATTAATAAAATCAGATAATTAATGTACTTATCCGTTCTTCTTCTGCTCTCAGTAAGCACTTAAGGTTTGCAGTGACCTTAACCTATCACCCAGTACATAACAAGGGATGAATAATCATTGTTGTCAATTCTGATAATGCCACTCATCTACCACTGTAGAAGAACACTCGGTCCAGTTGGCAACTCTTTGCTTTATCTTGTGCAGTTGATTAATGAATGAGAAGTACCCTTACAGCTGAGGGAGCATTCTTTAGGCACTGATGACATGCTATAAGATGCATGCTTGATGACCCTCTGGTGGTAAGGAGGAGGAACGTTTTCAAAGAAATACAAATGAGGAAAATGAGTGACTGGGAACTTTAAATATTCCAAAACTGAATAAAGAAATTATTTTCAAGAAAGAATTGGCATACATGCTACCTGTGAATGTCTTTATTGTAGAAAATTTAAAGATGAGCTTCCACACTCTGTTTTGCATCTTGAAAAGGAATAGGAAGGGAAGATGAGTGTGAGAAAACACAAACAGAGGGATGTTGTCAGTGGGCATGGCTTGCTTCCCAGAAGACTCCAGCCTAGAGGCAGAAAGGATTGTTCTTGTCTGGAAGTCTAGGCCTTGACACAAGTACATATATATATATATATATATATCTAATCCTCTAATGAGTTTTACTCCACACACATTTTTAAAAATGTTACCTTTTACAAATTGATTTATTAGATGAACCAACAAATTAATCTGACTATGATTGCATAATTAAATTTAGGAGGTTTCGCTGAAGAGTTCACACATGCCTCACACCTGAACATTCCCTAAGTTAATTTACCCACAGCTTCCCATGATCTCCAAAGCAGGAAATTTGTTATTGGGATTGTAGAAAATCCTGATTTCTATAGTTTGGGATCCTGGTCTGTCCCAATTGTATAAAGTACAGATAGTCCTCCGCTTACTAGAAAAATTAAAAACAGAATTTCCATTGCTAAGCAAGGGTGTTGTTAAGTGAGTTGCATTCAGTCTTACAACCTTTTTTGCCATGGTTGTTAAGCAAATCACTGAAACTGTTAAGTGAATCATGTGGTCATTAAATTAACCTTGACTTCTCCTTTTGAATTTGCTTGTTGGAAACTGGCTGGGAAGATCACAAATGTTGACCACATGATTTCAGGACAGTGCAACCATTGAAAATACCATGCTCGTAGCCAAATACCCAAATTTTTATCATGGGACTTGAGGATGCTGTGACAGTTGTATGAGTGAGGACTGGTGGTAAATCTGTGCTTTTGTAATTTCAAAGGATTGCTAAACAAATAGTTGTAAGTCAAGGACTATCTGTACATTTTTGCATATTTCTATTTCAGTTACTAATTTAAACTATTATTAATTAACCACAAATCCCAGAAAAGACATTAGAACAATATTCACACATAGCTTTGCATAATAAATTGGGTATGCTGGAAATAATCCAATATTTGACTTAAGAGCACAAATTACAGAGAATTTTGCAAAGCCAACAGATGCTGATAGGTATAGTTTTACTTTCCCATGAACTCTAAGGTTATCTTTGTAGATCTTATAATCTTGTAATAATTTCACTAACATGCTTGAGTTTTAAATCAAGAATATTAGTTCCACTATAGAATTATATACATACTGGGCTGTGTCCTCAGACTATGTATGCTATGTGCAGTGTACTTTTTTCTATCCTATCCCATCTTATGTGAATGTCCTTTTTATAAATCAATTGCTTTCAACTAAATGACATCATTAAGGGAACTACAGTTTTGGAAATCAGTAGAAAGCAAATTATATACACTGTTAGCAGTTTGTAATTTGTTAATCAAATAAGGTTGAGCTATCAAGTTGGAAATAAATATTTGAAAATATCAAGTCAGTTCTTGAATAAAAGCTGCGAGTGTCTGATATTCTGAGGAAGGTTTTTTTTAAAGTTAGCTCTGATCTCTCATCATAGAAAGAAGGAAAATTAATATTTATCAATATTGGAAGGGAAAAATCAAACTTGAATGTCCCACGCTCTAAAATGTCAAGTTTAAGATGTGGATTCAGGAAGGCAAATTCTAAGACAAAGAGAAGCTTAAGGTTAACAATGATAGGAGATGACAGGGGTGAGGAAAAAAAAAAGTAAAATGTTCCCAAAATTGAGAGACTGTACATAATCCAAAACTTGACAAATAACAGATACAGGAAAAAGAATAACTTATCACGCACTACTAATTACTAACATCTGACTGAATAAATTATAAAAGTTTATATTTTTAAAATATAAAAATATTTCAGACATGAAATCAGTATTATTGTGAGCTGCCGAGAGTCATTTTTGAGTTCAGCGGCATATAAATTTAATAAATAAAATAAACAAACATGTGATATGCCAAAATGAAAAAAAAGATTGCCTGTTTAGAGTCAATAATCAGTTGCACACTTTTAGCTACAGTAATTGCAAGCAAACACTTTCAATAAATAGTGATCAGTTCTGAAATTACTTGTAAGAATTATAGACCATTCCTCCAAGGCCCACCTCTACAACTTAGTAACATCTGAGGATATTCAAGCATGAATTGCTTATTTCAGGTCCTCTCATAATATTTCAATGATGTTCACATCCAAAAATTGACTTGGACAATTTAAAACAGTTGAGTTTCTTCTTCATCGTCCATTCTTTTGTAGATATGCCTGCATTCTTGGGTCCATTGTCTTGCTACTTGACTCACTTGCATTTGACCAGACAGATGGCTTAATATTTTCATGCAGAATTCTTTCACAAAAAGCAAAATTAATCTTTCCTTCAATAATGGCAAATTACCCAGATTTTGAGACAGCGAAGCATCCCTGAACAATAATGCTTTATCTCGGTTCGTAACAAACACTATGAGATTCTTATTGTGGAAGGCACTGTTTGGTCATTATGACATGTAATTCTAGCTATGTAGTCTCTCCGCGGAATATACCCCCAGAAGGAGTGTTTTGGCAAACTTGAGAGAAGCATTAATGTTCTTATTAAACAATTGCTTCTGTCTTACTCTATGATCATATTTTTATCCAGGCTTTTTACAGAAAAGTCATGAACACTTAATTTAATAAGAGCAACAGTGTATTAAAGATCCTTGGATGTCGTTATGGGTTCTCTGTGACTTCCTGGATGATTTTATACTGGATGGATTTTAGCAGGGCAACCATTCTCAAGAAGATTCATATGAACTCAAATCTTCTCTTTTTCAAATCTATGTTTCTGAATGTGGATCTTCATGTTTTGCAATTAATCTCCCTTGCTCCCACTTCACTTCTTCAATTATTGAGGACATTTCAGTAAACTATTACTTTCTGTTTCTCTGAACTAAATTGTGGTTAAAATTTGTTTCCGAATTCCAAACTTCATTTGGAAGTTAATCAATTATAGCTCCCAATTTTGACATATTCCTGGCTTCTTTACTTGCTTGTAGGAATGGAAAAAGACAAACTGAAAGTTAAGGGGCTATGTTGAAAAATAAGCATAAGCTTGGTTTATTAAACCAAAATTGGATACATTAAATATTGCAAATTACTTAATAAAGTTAACAAGATGGTTCTAGCCCATGGAGTAAGTCATTATTTCATTCAAATAGCTTTCTATGTTCAATTATAATCATGGTCAGAAGGATTGATGAAGTATACAAAAGCATCCATAGCTATTTCCATGAAGAAAGATAAATGAATAATACTGAGTTTCTGATCAAATAAACATCTTTTGTCTTGTTTTGAGTTTAGAAGAAGCAGAAAGGAAGCTAAAAACATTCCAAACTATTCATACATTGCAATACTAATAAAGTAGCTGCTCCAGAATTACATTCCCTGTACTGTTTACTTGAAATAGCAATCTATGACTTAATTTTGCTAGGATAACAGCAGATAAATGCATGTAACTGAATAACACAAAGTACCATCCTCATAATTCTCTGAACAGTATTGTGCTTATTTTTTCATGTATTGTAATTTTTCGGAAGTAATGGATGCCACTAATCTTACACAATGGCGCAGGCACCTATCCCAAATATATCATCAAATATCTTATGAAAACTAGAAATTAGCCTGATCCGATCGGACAGACTTATTTTATCAGATACTTGGGAGGAATTTGATGATGCACTAAAGGAATTTTCAGAATGTTAATGTATAGACAGAACTTTTTCATAGTATTTTCTCCTTCATTTGTTATTTCCTTGATCCTCGCTGTGGTAGCAGCGATATGAATCCATCAGCCCAAGTGATCTAATTATTGGGAATCAAGATTCCAATGGTGGCTGCATTATCATAAATATTTTATAAGCTGTGGTTCCCAGGCTATCTGTCTTGCATTTAAAAGACAGGCATAACTGTGAAGAGATACTAATGGCACGGAACCTGGCAGAGCTTGTCACATTGACTACACAAATATTTCTGATACTTTTTTCAGCCTGATTTGTCATCTTTTGTGCATCTCTGGACACCAGTTTTGTGCTATGGCAAGGGGGCAACCTGAGCCTGACTGGGCAGAAATGACATGTTGATCAAAACAAGACCTAATGACAGCTTTTGTGCCGTCTCCAAATGGCCATCAGAATAAGAGGTAGCTCGAACAGCCATGTACTTTAAGACAGATAGAAAGAGTTTGAAGATAAACCAAGAGCCAGAAATCCCTCCAGAGGAAGCCCAACAAAAATTAAAAACTGTGTGTCATACCCATGTTTGGTTCTGGCAGCCAAAAATGAAACAAAATGTGTGGAAACAAAATGAAAAAGTTGTGTGGAAATAGGAGTTTCCACAAGTGAAGCTGTTCTCACTGACAGAATGGGAATGACATCTGTCAGAATATCCTCTCCAATACATCTACTAAAAAGTACTGGAGCATTATTATTGTATTTTTTGTTATCTTATTTACATAAAACAAACAGCTCTAGAAGATTCAAGGATGCTCTTGAAACTTTGAATGTGCTGCAAATATACCTGCTTAGAGTCACTTTCGCAAGATTCGCAGCATGTAAGTTTGATAACTAAATACCTGTATACAACACTCATTCTTTTCTATACAGAAAAGAATGAGTGACTTACAACCACAATTGGGACTGGAACTTCTGTTGGTAAGCAAGGCTTTGTTAAGTGACTTGCATCCAATATTATGACCTTTTTAGCTCTGGTCATCAAGCAAATCACTGCTGTTGTTAAGTGAACCACAAAAGTCTTAACTCAATCTGGCTTTCTCCATGAACTTTGCTCATTGGAAGCTGGCTGGGAAAGTTGCAAATGGTGATCAGATGACCCAGGGCACTGCAACTCTCATAAATACACGTCATTTGCTAAGCACCTGAATGTTGATGTGATCGGTTGTAACGATTGTGAATGTGACGACCGGTTGTAAGTAACTTTTTTCAGTGCCATTTTAACTTCCATCGGACACTAAAGAATGGTTGTAAGTCAAGGACTACCTGTACAGCACTGATTCAGTGGGCATGGAAACACAATGGCACTGTAAATCATACACTGGATATCCCCTTCCTTTGGAGGATGATGTCTTGTCTGTCTGCCCTATACCAATAAAGAGAACAAGAGACAGGCAATTTTAGCCACTCATGAGATCTGCCATAATGCTTAATTTTGGATCTGAAACCAACAAAAGAGGGATTTCCATCCCTCACTCTGCATGCATCATTCTCATAAAAGTGCGCTCAAAAATAATATAGAAAGCTAAAATGGGACAGCTCAGTACTACTGGATTTTAAAGCCTGCTGTTACAACCTCACTTCCAATGTCTAGAGTAAGATGCTTACTTAGCAGCTAAATTCTAAAATACACAAGCTATTCAAGAATGACAACAGATATTCAACGCTGTTCAAGCAAAATGTGATAACCTGTGGCATAATCTATGATACTGGATTGAGAAATCCTACCTCAGGGATGGAAAGAGATACGCACACACAAATAGTGAAAATTGGAGATAAAGAAATGATCAGCATTTCCAGTGATCTGCTTGTTAGTTCGGTGTTGCAGATAAGAGAAGTACTGTAGAAGAGAGATGAAGCCAATTCAAAGAGCTGATTAAATATATCGGGGGCTTGAAGAATGATCAATACAATGATTAGAAATGGAGAAGTGTTTATTAAAAAGTAACTAGAAGAGAGGATGACGAAACAACCCTGGGGTGTTTTCAGTCTGGAGGCTGCACTTTCTGCTATACCTGGGGAAGAGGAGAAAATGACTAGAAATATTGTGTGATAATTGGCAGAATTATTTTCAGTTCCATGTTTTACTTTGGAGAAGATGATTAAGGGGATGAAATGCCTGCATTATATAATGTGTATAGTGGCTAAATTTGGTCTCTTAACCTCTCCAAATGGAAACAAATTGATCCAATATCTGGAAGTATTCGGAGGTTTCAGAGGATAAAATAAGTGCAATTAGATTCTGTAAGGTTTAAGGCATCATTTTATCTATTAGTCTCTCATCCAAAAAAAAAAAACCACTTCTGAAATATCAGCCCTACCTATGCAGAAGCTGGGGTCTGCAGTCACAAATACTTCCCAGGATGAAAGGGCCAACTTTTGCTCGAGAAACAATATGTGGGAATATGCAAATTATTTCCAAGGCTACATGCTACAGAATAGGCAATGTGATAACCATAGGTACTCATGTGCTTGTGAATCCCTTCTCTGATCCTGAGAAGAGTCAATATAATTACCATTCTTTATCCAAAATTTCCTTTTGCTCCCACATTGGTCCATATATTTCTTTGCAAAATTAAAATAATAAAACAAGTTAAGCTGGAATAATGTAATAGAAACACTCTAGTAGATCCAGGCTATTGAAGAAGCAAATCTGCCAGTTTTTTGCCTTTTGTTAAATAAATTTTTTTTATAGTGTCACTTCTACCTAGTAGCCATTTTGCAGATAACCCCCCACCAATGCTTTTTTATAAGAAGATTTCACAATCCCACAACATCGAACTAAATCTACAAGCCCAAAGTACCTCCTATTTTTATTTTTAGGTAACTTGGGACTGTCTCTTGAAAAAAGATAAATAGAGTCCAAGAATGAATGGCTGATCCTTCATACATCAAAACCCTAGAGCACACAGGGAAAAAATTATTTAAGTATAAGAATTAAGCCAACTTTACAGTAATATTGGGTAGATGAGCATCGTAACTGAAGCAAATGACAGCAAATTTCTTCTTATGATTCTGCAATAAAATGTCAGCTGAAATGTACTAAAAGATTTGATAGAAATGAGACACATTAAAAATCAGCTGACTGATAAGTTCAATGTATTCATGAAAAATGGATATTTGAACTTCTCAACAAGCAAACAAACCCCCATCTAATCATATTTAGACCAAGAAAGTTTAAATGCCACCTATGCCAGTAATGAAACCACCAATTTCTATGTAGAGCTTATGTCAAAAAATAATTAACACTATGGGCAACTTACCAATGCATTTATACTGTAAATATAAAAAGCCAAATACCAGGACCAGGTTTACCTCAAAATAAGGTTATGCATTATGTTGTTATATTTTTACAATGCTGTTTAAAAATATTTAAATCAAAAGCCAGTAGCTATATATTTTTAGCCAATTTAAACTAGTTATGTATGTTTAAACATCAATATTTTACATAGAGTACTTGGTATTAAATTAAAAAAAACTACTTGGACCTACCTCCTCGCTGTACCAGCAGTGTCACCTCACTTCCTTTAGGACATTCAATCAGCATATCCACAACTTGATTGTGAGATAGATTCTGCACATTTTTCTTGTTGACTTCAACTATAAGATCACCTTCTTTTAGACCTCGGCATCTTGGGCTGTCAACAATTTGCTTCACTCTCTGTCCCCCACCCCCAGGACTGTCTGCTATAGTAAAGCCAAAGCCCATTGGCCCTTTAATTATATGTACAGTTATGAGTTCAGGTTGCGTTGCTATAGAAGAAGCCAAAGATACTGTGTCGTTGGGGTAGCCGTGGGATCCATTGGAAGAAACCTCAGCGGGACTGCTAGGTCTCTGCTCTTTCACCCCATTTACTTTCCCTGTTTTACTACCATGACTTGCCGGAGAGTCGTAGTTTTCTTGTCCATTCACAATGATTGGTTCTTTATCCAAAATGGCCACAGATGTCACCAGGCTCGTGTTGGGATCATCTGGGTCAAAAGGCAGAGGATAGCCTCGGCACAATTCTAGGTCCACACTGGCACCAATAGGAATTGACTGGAAGATTTTGACCACTTGGGCGTGGGTATGGCCCAGTACACATGTGTCATTCACGCTGACAATAACATCTCCTATAGAAGAGATGGTTGAAAATCTGTTAGTTTACATATACAAGCTTCTTGTTTCATTCAGTGTATTAAAGTACAGCAACAGGAAGGAGGAAGAAGAAAAGCAAATACTATTGAAATGATTTGGAATTAAACATCCAGAATTAAAAAACTTGGGTGATCAGGTTTTTTTCATGCATTGTACAGGGCAATGCATTTATCTTGGCATTGAATATCCCACAATGCTACAAAACACAATTTTTAATGTCAGAATCCAAAGTGACTTTAGTTCAAAGTGCATATCTATTAGGATATTATATTATATTTTTCTGCAACTAACAGTTGTATATTCATTTTTCCATCACTACAAATTCAGAGATTATGAGAAAAGGAAGCAACAAATCAAAGCAGAATATTAATATAATATTAAAACTATTATATTTTATTAATATTTAACATAATATTTCAAAAACTCAGAAATTAACTTATATAACTAAGCTCATGAACTCCTGAGGAGAAAATACTAGTCTGGATATGTGTTTAACTCTGTGGGACATAGAAGCCAATGTGTTGTATGCATATTTCTACTCGCACATCAGGAATCCCTTCTGCACAACTTTTTGGGGGCATTTTTGAGATGGGGCAGAAGAAGAATCCATTTAGCTAATGGACTTCATTCTACCAGTAGAATATCTCTATTGGATAGAAATTCCCATTGGATCAACAAGGCTAATTACTTTCCTTGGATTTTAAAATTCCCCAGAAGGAAGTGGGAACTATGATAGCATACCACATAAACTGGAGGGAACACTGTTATAAAAGTAAATGTATTCCAACATGGAAATTATCAGTATTCCTATAGTAATTGAACTTTTGTTCTTGCATGAGAAAAAACTAACGTGGATAAATACTTTCAAAAAAGGATCATTTTCCTGATAATGAAAAGACTGCACTGGGTTTCAGCAAACAGCTTCACTTTTAACCCATAATAGAGATGAGGGAATTTCTGTTTTTAATTGCTCTAAAGTATCTTAAAATAAATTTGATATATTGGATTATAGTTATATACATGATGTTTTTATTTTTGAAACAGAAATGCTTACATAAAGCAATTTTGCCTACTGGGCTATATAAACTGAGGTATTAAGCAGATATGGGATTATCCTTCAGTGTCCTGGAAATTTATACTGTTTGTATGTTTAATATTTTAATATTAATATGTTTTGTCCCTTCAAAAGGTTTGCTAAGTGCATTGTATGAGTCCAATTATGATATAAATAGTGAAGGATTTTGCGATGCATTCTGCTAGAATACTGGAACATTTTGGTCATGAGATAGCACCTGTTCCAGCATAGACTCATTCTCTGCTCTACCTATTAAGAAATTAGATTTAATTCTTTGCTATACCTATTAAGAAATTCTGCAGATTGTAAGATTTTCTTCTAAACTGGTATGACTTTAACCCTGCTTGATTTTTTTGAAAAAAGAAAACACATTATAACCATTATCTTTCCTT
>JANHZU010001582.1:191465-201957 GCA_032468055.1 Acrochordus granulatus
ATCTTTTTGAACTGCTAGGTTGGCAGGAGCTGGGGCAAGTAACAGGAGCTCACCCTGTTACGTGGTGACCCTTGGGTCTCAAATTCAAACTGTCGACCTTCCAGCTACAAGCCCAGAATCTTAACTGCTTGGCCACCATGCCTCCTTTATAATGTTATTTTGCGTATTTTTATTGGCAGCACAATTTCACATTTTTGTAAATGGTGTTTTTAGTAAATTAGTAGACAGCATGTTTCCAGAGAGTATAAATATAGAAAAAAGTCAGTCATCTTATCTATTATATTGGAAAAGAAAGTACAGATGCCATCAAAAAGTAATTCTCAAAATGTATCTAACACTTAGAAAACCTTTTTCTGAGTACAGATGGCAGTGATGACAATAATGATAACTTCTTCTCTGTGGTTGTCATCTTAAAAAATTCTTAAGTTTCAATTAGGATTCAATTTCTGGAAAAGTCCAGTTGTCTACAGTAAACTATGAGCTGCTGAAATATTGCAGAGGCCATTGAAAAATGTGTCTTTGGTTCAGGACCTGGCCTAGGATCTATGGAAATTTTATCTCAGAAAATTCTGTATTAATAATCAGCAAACACAGTGGTAGTCTGAAGCTTCCACAGAAGACACAAGATTGTGAGAAAATGTATGATACTGGCTATGCATAACATTTAATATATCTAGTACAGTTATGCAACATTCTAAAGGAGAGCATCAATTTGATGAGATTTCAAGGAAAGCTTCATAGAACTACAGAAGTTGCTATTAAGAGTAAAGCAAAGTGTTTATTCCAAAAAAATTTTTGAGTAACTATTTTCAGATATACGTTTACACAGGAGATAAAGTAATCAGCTAGTCAAATTGCAAGAACCAGATAACTGGGTTTCCAGCAATTTCTCATTTTGCAAAATATATATACAACACACCCTACCTAATAATATTTTTTGTGATGTTGTTTTCAGCACTGTTAGAAAGATTACAATTGAGATTTGAAGCTCCCTAATGAAGTTAACGGAATGCAGATTGGACTGTATGCAAAATACACAAGTATTAGAACAGTTTCTGGGGGATAGCATCAAAAATCGGTTGCACTAAATAGACACCAAGATTGATCAATCTATAAAGTAAATCTGATATCATACAGAAATGTTCAAGCAAGGAAAAATATGTTTTATCTCCAGCTAGGTCTCGTGTATTATTCGGATATGAATATATTTTGGGGGTTGAATTAAGGGAAGACTGCTCCCACAATGGCAAACACTGCTGCAGTCATCGCTATTAATGTTTTATTTGGTTAGATTTCTTCTTTTGGGCCTGAGAGAAAGACTTTCTCATTTGTGCATTATGCTACACATTGCACATTGTGCAAACCATGTTTCCATTTGCTATACATGTAAATCCATGCCTTTAGTTTCTCCAGAATTATAATATAACCTCAAATTTACAGATAAATGAGAGGAAAAACTGTCTGTTGAAGTCAAATGTCCATTAAGTGTGAATGGGGATTTTAAACATGTATAAAATGAGAAACAAGGATTTTACACATCTGCAGAAGCACATTTTGTATGGACAGATTGTTTCTATTACATCCAAAATCAATTAAATTGAACTCTGTTAACTCCCACACATAATTTCCTTTATGTGTGAATCTGTGCAAAATTTGCAGTTAGATATTCTAGAAACATTACAATGTCTGAATTTTCAATTCAAACAGCATGCTTCAAATTCTTAATAACCAAAGGAGCTGATTTCCATCAATAAAGATGCCAAAAATTAGTACCACAACGTTGATCCCAAATATGACTTAATCTGTGCTCATACTGAAATTCCTTCTTAACACTGGGAAGATGTCTACAATACTCTTACATTAATTTTGAAATGACAGTGTTTTTTAGATTTTTGTAATCCTGCCTTTATTACTGTTATAAATAATACAATGTGGCAAACATACTAATACTCCTTACTCCTCCAATTTTGATGATTTAATTTTTAAAAATTAAATTTCTATTAGATTGTGATGATGTAATTGAATTTATTTCTAAAAGACAGTTAATTCAATTTATATAGTTTATAGACCATCTCAGATATAGCACTCGGTGGCTTATAGCAATTAAAAGTGCATGTGTGAGTGTGTGTTTGTGTGTGTATAGACATACACACATTTTTTTTTAAATCATAAAGAAAAACACACAGAGCTCCTTTACTCTGGGGCTGAAAATCAATAGTTGAAAATCCTGCTTGGATTTCAGCAAGGAGGATTTTCAGCCCCAGAGCAGAGAGACTTGTCTGCAGTACCCTACACAACTCATGTGCAGCCTATCCCAGGCCTCCCTCACTACCCTGAGGCACCTCACACACCTTACCTGTGACTCTATCTGCTTAATGACCCACAAGATCACTTAACAACTGCAACTAGGAGTGCTGGGATTGCAGTAGTTGAACAAAATTGTCACATGATGTCTCACTTCACAAACATTTCATTTGCGACAATGATTTCAGTCGTCATTGTGATCACCCATACAAAAACCTTCTTTATAGCACAATCGGAAGCCAAGCTATAGAGGTAAAGAGATCTATGCCTGATTCCTAAATACATGCTCATTTTTTTAACAGAAGTTCTAAGAAAAACATAATTTAAAATCTGGGAAAATTTAAACAGATAAAAGTAAACAATATAATATTCTGTAAGAAGTTATCTCACTGCAAGTGGCCAAAGACAGCTGTGAGTTTCTTTTTTGTATGTAAAATTTTTTATTCCTTTCCAAAAGAATAAAATACGATGAACTTACAAGAAAAAACAAAATAAAACAGTAACAAAAAACAAAGTAACAAATAACAATAACAAAATCTAAAATGCAAACACCCCCAGAGCCCCCTCCCACATTACTCCCAATGCAACTTAATATCTATCCATAAATCAATACAAAAGGAAAGAGAAATATGTTCTCCTCTCTGTCTAATTAGATTAATATAATAAAAACTATATGCTATAATAAACATTTCCTTTCTATCACTATATATCTATATTTTAATTATTCTAATTTTAATCCACACAATATTTCATCTAAACGTATAAACTTATCCCAAAATGATCAAGTCCATCCACGAAGATTCCTTTATTCTAATTCACCAGCAGAAAATTTTGAAGTGACTTAAAACTTCTATAAATTGTCTTCCCTCAGGAGGGTTATCACTATGGCCATCTTTCAATCTTTTTCTCATCTCACTCCTATAGAAAAGTTCATGTATAGTAGAATCTTTGGTGACAGAGTAATACAGAGTAAACAACTGTCCTCCAACACAGTCCACAGCACATCAAGAACTCACCTATCATAACAATCTGTAAAATTTGAATTAATTTTAAATTTAGACAAGCCACCTGAATCCTAGGTCATCCTCAGAAATCCTACTGGAGTTTCTCTCAGCAAAACTAATTCTTTACCCACCATTACAAAATTCCTTTGGAAACATTTTTGCAATGTTTCCTCTTCACTGAATCTTCTTACAAATTGAACTAAAATATCCCTAGGCAAATAATCTTCTACAAGAGGCAAATTCACTCTATAAACTCTATCTAACTCACTAATCATTCCATCTTTATTTTTTCTTGTTTGCTCTGGGGACACCCGCAATCTGAGAAAAAAACTCTTTCCCCCTTAAACCCAGTGATACCTGAATAAATGAAAGCTTTTCCACTGGCAACTTTATTTCTTCAGCTCTTATACTGAAGGTTCCCATTTTTCCCTTCTGCATGGATTCAGTTCTGCACTGGTTCATTTGATAGTTTTCAGCTTCTAACTTTTGTTCCATCTTTTTCAAATTTCTCCTCTATGTTTCCCTTTAAAAATAGTTCTATTTTTTGTATTTTTCCTGAATCAGCTCTAAGATTTCTATGAGTTTTTAAGTCATATATAGCAAATGATATATTGCCCAAGGCTGTCCAGTAGGTTCTATTGGAATCCAGCCCTCCCATTTCCAAGCCTTGAATTGTGACTATATTTGCAGGGCATGTACAGCTATGGCCTTCTGCTTCCATGCTCTCCTTCTTGCTTCCATGCTCTCCTTCTTGCTTCCATGCTCTCCTTTTTGCTTCCATGCTCTCCTTCACTGACTGTCTTCTATTTCAGAACAGCTGAGAATGATTATTTAGATGCTTCATTTTCAGTTAGCCATAGCTTGCTAGGTTGTGTTGATGCAGAACTGAATGTATAGGTAGTTTTAAGAAGCTTGTGCAGGAACGGTACTTTGAAACTAGTTTATTTTAAATTGACTTCATGCTAATCACAGTTTGTTAGTTCAGTCAGCACAACAAACCATCGCTGCGCTAGCCATGAAGTATTCTTCCTGCTGAGTAAAGGGAAGGGAGAGATTGGGAGAGTGTGAATTGAAGACAACCATGTTCGTATTCCATTTTTTGCTTGTTTTTCTAAACCAGGGTTCTCCAGAGTAATCAATATTGACCCCCAAGAGTTGATGGGTTTTCAAGGGGTTCTTGTTATTATTATTATTCATAATGCTATTAGTTAAAATGGTTTTTATTACATTACTTTCATAGAATAAATGTTTTGGGGTCAATGATCAGTTTGAAACTTCATGAAGGATCAAAATGCTGGAGAGTTTGGGACCTTGCTCCAGACCATCTATTTCATTCTAATTGTATTGAGGGGTTATTTAGCCCAGTGAACAAAATAGGTTAAGCTGTTTTCTTTGTTTTATTTTAAAATAAAAAAATAAAATAAAAACATTTTATTTTATTTTAAAATAAAAAATAAATCCCACCTGAAACAAAGTGATCCTATTTACATGAATAACTGAATTACCATTTTTAACTCATTTATAATAGGTGTCTTGTGACTTTATTACAATTCATAAATGAGATGTAAAGACTTTTGATTCTGAGTTAAGAGATGTATTTGCAGTGAATCTGTGGCTGGCTATAATCTTCTTTTTGATGAAATAACATTAAAGGCTGAAGATTTATATATTATAGTGTCAAATATTTTTTGTTCTGCAAAGTACCTGTTAAATGGTCTGATGGACTAGATAAATTGCAGATATATTGAAACAATGTACAGCATCATAGCCTCCTCTTTGTTTATTTCAGGAAATGTTATCCATCCATCCATCTATCCATCTATCCATCCTTAAGAAAGCTTCAGCGTCTACTGTATATGCACAGTGGTTTATATAGGCAGCCTATATTGTATGAGAATGAGAACCTCACAATGGTTGACTTAGCAGAAATGAAAAATTTCCCATGCAGCTTTTAGTAAAGCATTGTTTTAATTATCTAAAGGATGGCAATCAGGCTTCATGTTAAAAGTAAAAGTCACTGGGCAATGTTATCTTTTTTTTTCAATTCATCCACCCTCAAACTTTCATGAACACCCACAAAGAGAGACAGAATACTATATCCTTACCATTAATTTTTGGTTTAATTCTTTTGGAGACAAATAGATTTTAAGAAAGAAATAAGAACATACTTCTTATGCTGATTACTGAAATCTTATTTGAGAAACACGTGCTTGTGGAATGTGGAGTGAATTATTTTGTGCCCTGGGAATGCCTACTGAGTTTCATCAAGTTAGTATGTCTAGTTATATTATAAGGAAGACTGACCTTCCAGTCAACTTGGTAGGGAGTAATTATGACATATCGCTGGGCAAACTACACACTATGATTAAACTAATTGGAAGTATTCAGTATCAGTCCTTGCACTGAAAAGGATTTTGATTACCATTTGTGCATTTTAATATTGAGAAATCATCATACAGAATAGAATGTTATAAGGGCACATTTATCCTACCCATATGAAATGGGCTCTTTTCTGTTTTCCATGCAACATACACATAATCATTAGGATCATGCATTGCCTCAGCACAATCCCAAGTCATTACTGGGATGTTTGTTCTGAGCTCAGTTGGGACAGGATGTGTGTTTCAATTTTCTTTATCCCCTATTCAAAGTTTTCCACAAAGCTTGTCCTCCAGTGTATAGTTCAGGAACTGAATATACTTGATTGAAAGAAAGGCACTCGCTGCAAAAATGGTGTAAAAATTTTCTTTTTTCTTTACAAAAATACTACTTTTGGACATTTCTTAGCATTACAAAACCCTCTAATGGAGAGGAGAAGAAAAGGGGTTGGATTCAGTGACTGACAGGTCTGCTGTCAAATCTTTTGTCTAATCACAGTATCTTGAGAATAAGGTGGAGAGGATGTGATAGAGAAGACTTCCATAATAATTTCCTTGTATCCTTGTTTCCAACATCCCATTTTAGAAGCTGAAAGAAACTTTGCAGCTGTCTTGTCAACCTGACTGGTTTAAATGTCATGTTTTCTTTTATGGAAGAAGATGAATTAGTTAATCTCTTTGCATAATGCTTCCTTAACATAGCTGCTTAAAATTTGTCAACTGATATATGTGTAATTCCTTCACTATTCAGCTCATCCTTACGACAAATTTCATTCCATACTGTCACAATTTTTTCTTAAAAAGGTATAGATTCTTTAAAAATCCTATTTGAAAGGCATTGAGCTGAAGGGACCCTCTACCAAGTTCTATGTGTAGGAAATTTACATGATGTAGGAAATTTTAAATTAATCTGGAAGCTTGGTCTAATGTGTATACATACTTACCAGTAGATTGTGGTTCTAATTTTATTCCTTCTTTTATTTCCCTCTTCTACTGGCTTCACATTCTTGAAGCACATTTTTTTTATTTGAATATATAAATCTTGTTTTATTTTATTTATGTTACTATTTTATTTACTATTGTCTTGCAAATACACTGACAGTTTCTGTACCAGAGTCAGATTCCTTGTGTGTCTAATCGTGCTTGGCCAATAAAAGTATCCGATTCTGCATGACATTTAGTGTGGTATCTCCATTTACAATGTTCAAGTATATCTGTCAATCTCATCACATTTTGAAGAGATATCTGCTCATAGCATGCTTTTCTTTATGTTAGAAAAATGATGTGGAGGATGGGCAGGTTTTCTGAATAATATTTTGGGAATTCTGGTACTTTGGAATGTGCTGACATCATACTATGCTTTGAGCTGAGGATCTACTTTTCAGAGAGGTCTGCATTCTGTGCGCAATCCTAAGAATGATTGATTACTTCATCAGTATGACATCAGTGCATAGTTAGCCATTTAGCTGACTTATTTTAAAAGTTGTAAGGTCTGCCATGGAAGATTGGGAAAGACTCCTAAAATCTACTGCCTGGGAAACCAACTCCATGGGATATTGTTGAAAAGGGTCTCCTGGCTTTTGTCACATAATAACTATCTATTCCTGTCCTTGCCTCCCCATAATGTGCGTACTAAAACATTTTATTCCAATCCATCGTATAGAGGATAGTATGATCTTAGGTGTTCTTACATTGAATTAATTCATCTTATTTTCTTTTTCATGGCTTTCTGTGCATATGCACACTTCATGCTCGCCCATAGTTATTCTCATTTTGTTTTATGGAGAACAGATTTCTGTTAGTATGGGAAAATAATAGCTTTATAAAGTGATTCTTCCTCTCTTGTAACTCAGTTACAGTAGTTGTAGTACAGAGTCACTTCTGTACTGGTACAGCTCCAGATGTGCTGGTAAATCCTCACTAATTTTATGTTCCATAATCAAGATTCAATGGAAATTGCTTTACTATCAATAGATGTACTTCCTTAAGAAATAATACTGTTTCCAGCACCCCATCTTTAGAAGTTGAAGGGGTTTGTGGTTTTCTTGTCAACCTGACCATTTATTTTAATATAGTATATTTTCTTTTATGGAAGTACATATTTCACAGCCTATGTATTTATAAATAAAATCATCTTTATTAATAAATACAAATACATCCTATTCATTTCAGTTGCATTTACTTCTGAATATGCTGAAGATTCTAAGGGCGCAACCTTAATTTTCATCTCAGTAGTACTTCTTCTAAAAATATTTCTGCATTAGATTTAGTAATAAGTAGCAGCCTTGTATGAGTATGTATGCTGCTGGATTCACAGTCTTTCACTCAGAAGATACGTCTCCTGATACAGAATTCCACTTTTACAATATCTGGGAGTAATGAAGTTGGCAATTTATGATTCAGCAGAAAGAATAATAAATTCCTTTAATAGACAAAAGAAGTGGCTTATGTTAGCATTTACCTATCTATTTTATTTACCTGCCCATCCTCCACATTATTTTTCTAACATAAAGAAAAGCATGCTATGAGCAGATATCTCTTCAAAATGTGATGAGATTGACAGATATACTTGAACATTGTAAATGGAGATACCACACTAAATGTCATGCAGAATCGGATACTTTTATTGGCCAAGCACGATTAGACACACAAGGAATCTGACTCCGGTACAGAAACTGTCAGTGTATTTGCAAGACAACAGACATCATTAAAGGATAGGATTGGTTGGGGGGTTTTTTGTTTGCTTTTTTGTTTTGCATTTAGTATGCATAGTATATGCATTTTAGCCAAGTTTAATTTTTTCGCATGCATTTTATGTACAATTTAGTTTATACAGTTTTATTTCTTGTTTTCCCACACTTCTGAAAATATCAGCCAATTCTGGTTCATTAAAAGGGAAAAAAACATCTCCCAGTGAATTAAACTATTAAACACATGTAAAACACGTGCAAAGATACATCTCCAAGTTTCTGAAATATTTTCAGTAAATTATCTTTAATCAGAATAGAGAAGGACATCTTCTGGAAGAGTCATACATTTTTTTCTTTATGTTAAGTTTTTTAAATTATACTTTGTGACATATTTTGGCACCCAGCTCATCAAATGACTCCCTCAAAGTATCGTAATGAGTTCTTAGGCAATAACAGAATCATGTATTTGTCATTGCTATTTCAATTTTTTCCCTTTTTACCATGTGTACACCTCTACACACAGACTTATATACACAATGAGAAAGCCTATTTTTTGTACTTTATCAGGCTGAATAACCACCATGCAATCAAAGTAGTTTCAGTGAGGTCAATGAAGCAGGAATAATAGATACATGTCATGACCCTGAGTGGAAAAAAAGAAACTGTATGAAGTTCCACATAGCAGAAGAGGTTTAAATTTTAAGATGCTCAAGCTAGAAAAAGAATTTGGCCATTCTGAGTATTGCCCTCAAACTTTGTAATGTATTGAGTGCTAATCAAATCCTTGTAGAATCTTTATTGCAAATTAGGAAGGTGGGGCAAATTTCTAGATTTTGTTGGTTCCTTTTTCCCAGATATGTTTCTCCTAAAGTAGTTTGCATAAGGAACATAGCTCTCTACCCAGAGAGGCACTTATCATTTAAGTTGTTCCTATCCTGTATTCATGCTAGCTTGATTATACTGCCCAGACTGGATTTCTTTGAGGAAAACATGCAGGGAATACCATCTGGTTGTCATATTCTCCCATTGGACAATTCCTTCTGTTGCAATATCTCGCATTTTGTTGCACCAGGAAAGCAATGGCCAATTATTTTCCTTCTTCTTCTCTTTCCTCTATTTTCCAGTCCTAGCTCTGATGGTGCTACCTCGTTGACTAATGAAATGTCTGGAAAAAACAACCAAGCTCAGAGAGCACCTAGGACCCTACAGTTCAATCCTGAGTTACAAATATTCTCTTTTATTGTATTTTTCTTCTTGTGGACATATTTACTTTCATACATGTGTGTTTTATTGAGTGCGTATGTGTGTGTGTGGTGTGCATGTGGACATACAGTATATGTCTACTATATAGGTATTCTTTAAAAATAATGGTGGTGAGTGGCAGCTGCCCAGTACCTTGATATATACACAATGACATATATACTATGTCCTCCTGCTTAGAAGAAAGAACTCAGCAGTGAAAGATAAACTAGAACAGTGGTGAAAATCTTCAAACTCCTTACCTTCTGTACATGAGTGTTTTGTGAGTGGTGACATGGGATCAATGTGGAAGTGCCCAGAACATGATTTAATAATTCTAGTTATTCATCTACGGTTTAGACAAGTTGCCAACCATGGTCAAAATCATTTGTTAAGTTAAAGCTGAGATGGAGCTCACTATCATGTAAGAATATATTCTGGTAGATATTAGGAACCTATAACCATGTTTAATAGATGGCCCTTAAGCTATTTTCATTCAGTATCAACCATCTTTCTGAATTCAGGAGACACACACTTCCTTTTGTCTGGTTCTTTGGGAATAATTACTACTTCTAGTTTCTTTGAATGAGAGATAGAAGAGATTGGGTGGACGTAAAATATTCCTTATGTACAATTCTGTAAGGCTGCTGACTCCATTAATTTTTTTCCTCTGGTTCTGTTTGACTAAACTCTTGATTGACTTAATGTTCCCTATGACCTAAACTTTCTGTAGAAGCACATGGTAAATGTATGTGTGTGCGTGCATGTGCATGTGCAGATGCATGCATGCACACACAAGCATTTTTGTTGTTCAGTCGCGCAGTCGTGTCCGACTCTTCGCGACCCCATGGACTGCATTACGCCAGGCCCCCCTGTC
>JANHZU010001582.1:208733-220886 GCA_032468055.1 Acrochordus granulatus
AAAGCCTTTTGGATAAAAGGTGAAATGTCTTCTACTTGAAAAATCCAATCCAGATGCCTGTTTTTTAAACTTTTGTTACGATATCAATCTAATGGTAGAAGAGATAGTCCCCAAGTTATGATGGCAATTGGGACTGGAATTTGCATCACTAAACAATGTAATTTTAAAATGTGAGGTCACATGACTTCATCACTTAGTGATGGCAATCCTGGCAGTCCCTGTTGCTGTTGTACAATGAGGATTGTGCATGTCATTAAGTGAGGACTGGTGGGAATAGATGGGACTGGTGAGAAGATGAAGGTGCTCATGCAAAAAAGTGATGGGAGTAGGAGCAATTTGAAACCTCCTACTGGCTTTCCTATTGACTTTCCTTGTGAGGAGCCAGCATGGATGGTTGCAAATAACAATCATATGATCATGGGACACTGCAACCATTGAAATAATGAGTCAGTTCCAAGTACCCGAATCATGATTATTTGACAGTATAGATACTGTGATAGCTGTAACTTTGAAGATCGGTTTTAAGTCCAACTCGTTCAGCACTGTGGTAACTTTGAACAGTTGTTGACTGAGTGCTTGTAACTCAAGGACTACCTATATAGTACAGTTTACACTTGGCTATCTTCTCTTCTAGTCTCGTAGAAGACATTGTTGAATGTTCTGCTGAAGTTAAAGTACACCATATTCACTAAACGTATTACTCATTTTAAAAAGGAGATTAGATAGCATTTGCATGTTTTATTCTTGATATACATGCCATCTCCTCTAGGCAATAAATTCTGTTCCAAGTGATCATAAACTGCTTATTAAATTTATATCAGAAGTTTCAGGATGCTAATATGTGGATCAGTCTATTGTTATGCAGGTCCTTTTTGCACCCTTTTTGGAGACATGTATCATATTTGTCTTTTTCTACTCTTCTGACACTAAACTTATTATTTATGAATTCTGAAAGATCACAGAAAGGAACTTTGAGGTGACATCTGTATCTGCGATATTATATGTTGGTTGACTACTTTTTCCTAACCCTAACCTTTTTAAAATATGTGTAGGCACTTTCCAACTCAGTTTCCAGTGCAATTTCATTGGCCATGTGCAGTCATGTGTTGTCATTCCTATTCTACAAATGTTCTGGTGTTATTTAATATCACTGTGAATACAAGGGATGATTCTGCACATTTCTGTACTTCATTCCTTAGGGAAATATGTATTCTTCCATGCTGTACTGTATTGTCTATTCGGAGATCCTTGGAGGCTTTTGAAATTTAAGTTTATATTTGATTAAGACAGTATTTTTAGTTGTTTGACTCCTTTTTTAACTTGTAATTCTTTATGTATGGTTATCATGGTAGTTGCTGGATGGATGGTTCATACAATTTATGAATATCACATAATTTGGCCTTCACGTTAGACTTATTTCACACGCTTCAAGCTACTGAAACCAAATAAATATTTCAAGAAGTGGAATTGTTTGTTACTTGCACTCACATGGTTTCACTTCTTGCCAGGAAAAGTAGACTTTCTGAATAACTTTTGGAAACATGTAAAATATTTGTTTTGGAATATTTGTGTCTGTGTTTCTGTGAATGGCCTAGAAGATGCTGTTCAATCCATGAGTTGTAGCCTTTGGTCTCTGTTGTGATTGTTCATGCTATTTATTTATTGTTTATTGTTATTTCCTTTGAATATAGTGAAATGCTGGTATTGTTTCCCAACCATTTGTATCATTTTGTGAAAGTCATCTAGCCGGATTTGTAAAACATTATAATTTCTAAGACAATTCATGAGTTTTATAAAAGTGGTTTTCAGAATATGCAGAATGTCTCAGCACTCTATGGTAAACTGTGGCCTGTTACATAGGAAGGCAAGGTAGGTATTGTTTAGAAAGTATGAAAATCAGGTGATATGCTTTTCGGTACTAAGCATAGCTTGCTTCTAAATAGCACATTATGCTTAGTATAAGATTTTCTTATGCTTGGTATTAATAACTAAGCTTTTTCACATCCCAATGAACATTACACCATGTTTCAAGCATCAGAACAGTTAAGTATGTGGGAGGTGTCTTCCCACATTCTTTGTTACAGACTTATTGAGATCCCCATTTTTCTACACTGTGCAGCTTGAGATACTCTTATCAGCCAATGATGATACATTCCTAAAAGTAATTATCCATAGGTATTTCAGTGTATCTAAACAAAAAACAAAACCGATGCTTCACAAACTTCCACAAATACCTGATTATCAACCGTTATCAGCTATAAGAGTTATTCCACATGATTTTTATATGCAGAATATTATTGGACTTGATATTGTTGAACCATTTCCACATATCTGGGTAAAGATCTTTTGACTATTATCAAAAGGACCCAAGGTATCATCTGTCTATAATGACAATTTATGTTCAGTTCCTGCTTCCCAAATACTTTGAATGTCATGGGATGATTTATTGAGTTGGTGAAAAGTTCCAACATCAAATTTAATATTAAGGGAGATAAAAAAGATGCTTGATGAGCTCCACATAGCATCTTAATTATAGGGAAATTATTCCATTGATGCTTTAATTACCTGAATAGGGAGATTAGCTTAATATATCATAAATCCATGAAATAAAATTAGATGAAAATCCATTTCTTTCCATTACTTTTCCCAAAAATGTATCATTTGCTTTTGTTTTATTTCCTTTTTATATTGCTTTATCATATTATTACAAAACATAAATAGTATATTACATTATATAGGCAGAGTAGTAATTATACACTGTTGACTGTATATTATTAACAGTGATGTTTACATAACTTAAACCTTTAAAAATAAAGAAAAAATGTTTATGTCAGTATTAATATTTTTAAAATGTTAATGATAAAGGTTGTTTAAATTTTATATGAATGTGGCATTGATAAACAACTGCAAAATACATTAAATGATTTATTATATAATTAAGGTTTCTATCTTGAACTTAATACATAATACTAAGGTCTCCACTATATTGTTGTTCTTATTTATGCATATTTAAAAAAGAAAATAAACAAAAATAAAAAAAGTTTTAAAAAGCCATTTCATAAATAATTCACCTCTTTGTGCCTCTCTTGGTTTGCAGTGTTTATAAGTATTTACACCTCTTTAGAAATCATATTGTGTTTATATTTTCTATGCTTCATAATATTGTATATATGGGAACTATTCTTGTTTGAATTTGATTAAAGTTTTGTTGTGAATATATAATTCTGCCACTATTGCATATTCTCCAACTTTAAGTTCCCAATTAGATATGATCAGAATTGTATCTTTCATCCTACATTGGGAAAAATTCATTTTTGCTACTGTGAGCATGTATCTTAGCAAATTATGATATTTCTTCTTGGCACATTCTGGTATTATACCTGGTTAAAAAAAATTGTCATTTCACACTTAATATTCAAAATTTTCTGCATTGTATTATGTATGTTCCAGTACTTTTGAGGTTTTTTTTTAATATCTCTACTACCACAGGGTAAAACATTCTATTTTGTGGCATTTCCAACATTTATTATAATTATATTATCTATCTTGGAGATTAGTGATGGAGTTGTCTGTCATCTATAAAACATTTTGTACCATTTTTCTTTTAGATTGTAGTTAGGAGAAAATTGTATGGATTTGGTCCATAATTCTTCCCATTGTTCTGTTGTGACTCTTTACAATTTGCATCCATTTTATTATAGTTTTTTGTTTGTTCTGCTTTTGTGTCGAATAGGACTTTGTTTATGCATTCTAGCAGAAGGTTATTGGTTTTGTTTAAGCATTTCAAATTCTGTCATTTTTCTTAATGTGCTTCCCTCATTTTTAAGATCAGATTTTATCCTTCTAGCAGTCTTCACTGAATAATTATTGCTCTCTCTTTCATCTGTTCATGGAGTTTGAGTGGGCCAGGTCTGCACATGTAATTACATTTCTCATTGTGATTGTCTTCAACTTAGTAGCCATTTGAAGGCTAATGGTGAAATTGCTGGGCTTATTATTTTCCTTGCAGAAGTCTACGTTTTTACCAAACTTTCTTTGTGAATACATGTAGTTCTCACTTAACAGTGGTAATTGTGATCAGCAACTCTGCTTCTAGGCAACACATTTATAAGTATGACATCAAGAGATTGTGCTGACTTACAACAGCAATTGTGGCATTGTTAATTCTGCACAGTCACAGTGTCTCACAGCCATGAGACCATCATTTGAAACCTCTGGTCAGCTTCTCCACTGAGTTTGCTTGTTCAGAGCCAGCAGTGAAATTTGCAAATCGTGATCACTTGACTGCAGGACACTGTAGCCATTATAACTGTGAGACAGTTAACAAGCATTTGACCATGGGAGCACTGCAACAGTGGCAACCATGAGGAATGGTTCCCCTGAGTCCCCTGTTCAGCATCATTAAACTTTGAATGGTTGTTGAAAGAATAGTCATTCAACAATGACTACCTGTACTTTTATCTTCCTTTTGTATTTCTCTACCATAAGTATTTGAAGTCCATTAGCTAGACCAGTTCCTTCCAGTATTGATATTCTGCTTTCAGGAATGTTATCTACTCTGTTATCCATAACAAACAATTTTATTTATAATACAATTTAAAATTGGGAAGAGCAAGACAATCTCTACTTTTTGAATCTTGTAAATATTTAACACTAAATATGTTCTCAGTCCATATAAATTTGCTGACAATTTCTTGTCATTCTTGTCAGGTTCTCCCTGAGACTGTACTTGGTGCTATTTCGAATAATAATTTATCTGGAGGCATATATTAATTTTAATGATTGCAATTGATCCTTGTCTTTAACAATCTCCTTTGATTTCTTGCCATAATTTAACATAGTTATTTTGTTATATTTCTTGATAGTTACCTGTTAAATGAAGACCAAGATATTTTAATGAGTTGTTCTTTTGCACCACATTCAAGTTTTTCTTTATATAAGATGAAGTTGTCATGAGACTGCTTCATTATCATCAGAATACAATGCTAAAATATCTCCCAATATTTTAATATTGTTGAAGGCTTGAGACCCCCAGTGAGGCACCACCTTGAAAGGTTGTGGGGCTTGTGTGCTCTGAGGAAGATGAGACCTATGCCAGAATTTCAACCATACTGGACAGATTTCATCAGAGGATCCAGACGAAGAGTGTCTCCCTCCCATAAAAATATGGTGAGATGTAATTTACAAAATCCAGGCAACAAGGACTGTGCTAAATGTTAGAGTTCCTGGACATCTGGTGAAAAATGGACTACAGGACTCTGGAGAAGAAAATGGCAACCTACTCCAGTATCCTTGCCAAGAAAACCCCATGGACAGTAACAAAAGGCTATAAGATATGATGCCAAAAGATGAGCCCCTCAGGTTAGAAGGTGTCTAATATGCGACTGGGGAAGTGCAGAGAGCAGTTACAAGTAGCTCCAGAAAGAATGAAGCAGCTTTCAGTCCAGAAAGACTGAAGTGGCCAAAGCTGAAAGGATTCTTATTTGTGGATGTGTCTGGAGGTGAAAAGAAAGTCCAATGCTGTAAAGAATAATGCTGCATAAGAATCTAGAATGTAAGATCTATGAATCAAGGTAAGCTCGATGTGGTCAAACATGAGACAGCAACACTGAACATTGACTACACTAAAGCTTTTGACTGTGTGAAGTATAACAGACTGTGACAAATTCTTAGGGATGCAAGGATCAGATCACCTTACCTGTCTCTTGAGAAACCTCTATGCAGGTCAAGGAGCAACAGTTAGTACCAGACATGGAACAACCGATTGGTTCAAAATTGGGAATGTATAAGGTCGGCAAAACGACAGAGCAGCGAGTCAGCGTGGAACTCACTCATCCCGGGGGCAGAGCAGGAGTCTTGGAGGATGCCCAGGATATGAACATCGCCAGCCAGCCAAGGGGGGCAGGGTAAATAAAAAGTAATGTAATGTATAATCTCTAATCTATGTAAGCTTCCAAGAGTCTTCGGAAATTGGCGGCATAGAAATGTGATTAATAAATATTGTCACCCTGCTTATTTAACTGACATGCAGAGTAATCTTTCAAAATGTCAGACTGGATGAATCACCAGCCAGAATTAAGATTGCCAGGAGAAATATCAACAACCTCAAATATGCAGACGATATTGCCCTATTGGAAGAAAGTGAAGAGGAACTAAAGAGCCTGTTTGTGAGGGTGAAAGAAAGGAGTGCAAAAGCTGGCTTGAAACTCAACATTAAAAAAAAACTAAGACCATGGCATCCAATTCCATCACTTCCTGGCAAATAGAAGGGAAGGAAAAGGAAGCAGTGACAGATTTTACCTTCTGGGCTCCAAGATCACTGCAGATGGTGACTGAAGCCATGAGATTAAAAGATTCTTGCTCCTTGGAAAGAAACTATGGCAACCCTAGACAGCACATTAAAAAGCAGAGACATCACCTTGCTGACAAAGGTCCCTATAGTCAAAGCCATGGTTTTTCCATTAGTAATGGATGGCCATGAGAGTTGGACCATAAGGAAGGCTGAGCATCGAAGGACTGATGCCTTTGCATTGCGGTGCTGGAGAAGACTCTTGAGAGTCTCTTGGACTGCAAGGAGATCAAACCAGTCAATCCTACAGGAAATCAACCCTGATTTTTCACTGGAAGGACAGATACTGAAGCTGAAGCTCAAGTACTTTGGCCACATAATGCAAAGAGAGGACTCATTGGAAAGGACTGTGATACTGGGAAAGACTGAAGGCAAAAGGAGAAGGGGACAGTAGAGGATGAGATGGTTAGATAGCATCATCAACACGATAAATGTGAATTTGAGCAAACTCCAGGAGACAGTTTAGGACAAGGAGGCCTGGCAAGTTGTAGTCCATGGGATTGCAAAGTGTCAAACTAAACCACAAAAAACTTTTATATCCTTTTGAGAAAAAAATTGAGCTATGTTGATCCTTAGGAAGGTAGGGTGAGAAGCATTTCTGCCTGGCTGGAGTTGCTTTTTTCTATCACAGACAGCAATCCTAGCTTCACTTTTTCACAAGGAAGATTTTATGAGGAGGAGGAGGAAGCACTTAAAATCAGACCTATGCTAAATCTGGACATTGGATTTTTCTCTTGCATTATTTTCCCAGTTTAAAATTTGTTATTTGTTCATGAGGAGAAAATATACAGAGCACTTGTTTTCTGTGGACCAACAGCAACCTTGGAGAGGCTTGACCAATTTAAATTGGAAACATACCAATTCTCCCACCACTGTAGCCTCCTCTTCCAGGCAGTTGATATTTTAATATTCTTACTTACAGAGACACTCTCTTGCATTTTTTCCACCAATTCTCATTTCAGTTTGATGGAAGAGAATTGGCTTTTAAAGAACATTCAGAGTAGTGAAGAAAATCTCATGGGTGATGTGTGGTATTTGCGTGCCATTTAATTCTGAGATTGTTAAGAAATAGTTGTAAATGTCCTGTTTTTCTCTGCACTATACACTCTCTATTGATCTGCAGTCTTCCAGTTTCTTGCAGTTCAGTTAAATCCCAAGAGAAAACATGAAGACAGAAATGTCCCAGTGTTCATTTATTTGTCATGGTGTTATCATCATTGCTAGGACAGAGATCTGTCCTTGAAATAAGACTGGAGAATTTTTCCCTTCTCTGGAAAAATTAAGAAGAATCATCTGCCCCAGGCTCTCTGCCCATGAATTCAATGGCAATCTGGAAGGAAAAGTTGTGGTTATCTAATTAGTTATATGATTTAGAGCAGTCATACTCTGCCTTAAATTAGGGTCAGTACCCAGATGACTGCTATACCAAGTCTTAGGGAGGGAACATTGTTCCTTGCAGAAGATTCCTTCAAACCCTTTGTACAATCCTATTTTATAATACCATGTAATGCTTACAGTGTTAGCATTTTATTTTGTTAATCGTTCAAAATTACATGGGCCAAAAGTAGATGATTCACAACAAGTCCTATCCACATCCCAGATAATATTCCACAAATATTATCTGGAATGCCCAAGCTGTTACTGAGGGATCTAGCGTATAGAGATCCCATCATTTCCTTATGAAAAAGCAGGAGAATTGTATTTATTTATTTACTTTGTTAAATTTATATGCTGCCAAACTCAAGCGACTCTTGGCAGCTTACAATAAAATTGTTCAAAAAGGGTAAGATGTATAGGTATGTTTGGTTAAGATAATTTTATACTCCTTACAAAATTGAGTTTAAAATTATCTAAACCAAACATACCTATACATATACATACCTTACAAAACTGAGTTTCTATTCATTTATATGCTTGCTTTCTGTCATGAACAACCCTTGCTTTAATCCTTTTTCAGGAGATCGTAAGGGAACTATGCCAATTAAAAGCAAATAGCCCTGACTTTGCCAAAATTTCTTTCTGATGCTTAACATGAGTATTATTGAGTCAAAATGTGATTTGCTTTATATTATAGAGCAATCTTTGCAAACCAATATTTATTACTTAATGCGGTATACAAAGGCATCAACTATTGCATTATTGAATAAACCATAGTTAAGCAAATCATGGTGTAATAGGTAGCCCTAATCAGGTATGCCTTTAGAGTTTCATGTTGAATCAGAAGGTATAGAGTTATCTATAAGCAAATATTTTTATCTTTAGAGGAAAGGTGCAAGGACATTTGGCTTGATCAAGTGCAAATTCCTATACAAAGACAAATCCCTTCTCCTCTTTAAGATTAAATTAGCCAGAAACAGCTTACTAAAGGCTTTTTATGTTATGATCTTTCGAGGTGGGGAGAAGCATGACAGGACCTGTACCAGGTTACATTGACTAAGAAACTTCTGGGATTTATATAAGAAGCAAGTACATGCAGGCTTTTAGCATCAATAAATTAGACAATGTTGGCATTTTTTATTTTACAATCTGTTTTCATTATTCATGGATTCTGTATTTGCAAATTCGCCTATTCACAAAAATTTATTTGTAACTGCAAAATCATGGCACTTTCATGGTCATTCATGGACATGTGGAGTGGCAAAAAATAATTGAATCACACATGTGCAGGTTCCCAGCTGAGTTTCAGCATTTGCTAATTCGCTGTAGTCACTTTGTAGAACACAACTACCATGAATAATGAGAACTGATGTATTATGGGTGTGCTTAAATTCTTACCCACTTCCTTTCACAGCTACACTATTTCTGGTGCCAGTTTGTGTCTTGGGAGATGGTAGCCAGAGGTCCACCTTAGATGGCATCGACTTCTGCCTGTTTACAGGTCATCCCCAGGTTAAGAACGAGTTCTGTTCCCCATCTCTGCTCTTAACCCAAATTTGTTTTTCAGTAGGAACTTATACTTACAAAGGGACTGCCTGTTACTAAAAATGGAGAATGGCATTGTCTTTCCTCCAGCTTGCAAAGTGTTGAAACTGCTCACTGCTTTCAGGAACCACTAAAACACTAAAGGTGTGGCATCAGTGATTCTTGAAAGCATTGAACAGCTTCTGCACTACATCAGTTTGAGGAAAGAGAATACTGTTCACCATTTTTAGGAATGGGCAGCCCATTCATATCTAGGAATTGTTTTTAAGTCAGATATTTTTAATCCAGGGCCTGCCTGTTCAAGTGCTGGGTATAAACTGCCCTTCTGCTTCTTGTATTTCAAAGAAAGAGGAAGGTGACCTCCTTCTTTTAGCCATGCTCCTGTCTCCTGGGCTCTGGGGTTGGGGCAACAGAGAAAGAAAGTCGAAGCAACAAGTACCAATGACAATAATAATTGCTGTATTTACACTAGGCAATCCTGGCTGGGCAGGATAGGTCTGGTCATGGGGTAAGATCCTTTCACGGTGGTAGCAGCACAGGAATTTTCAGACTTTTAGCATCACAATTGATGCCAAAGCAAACTGTTTGCAATCTACTGTTTAAAGCAGGGCTAGCGTTAGGGGAGGTGAAGACATGAGGCCAGGGCAGGGGTGAAGAACTTGTTACTTTCATTTTTACAATAAATCTACCTTTCCCAAAGTGGCACTGTATTGTTTCATTGTCCATTGATGCTCATTTTGGTGTTTGGATTTTTAGTGGAGGGATGTGCATTTAGATTACACTAATAGTGATGGCAAAAAGTTTGGGACCCCTGGTTTAGCACTTAGTATTTGCGCAAAGTCTTTCAGAAACTCATTTAATAAACAATAGCTTAGCAAAACTTGCAAATGATTATAAATGTCTGCCTGAAACTGAGTCCCTCCAGACTTTGAATAAGCCTACAAAGGGTTGCATGGAAAGTGAGGAAAGGAGGTAGTCAGCCAGGGAGAGAAAATTCTCTTACCTTTTTTACTAAAAGAAAAAATCAGGAATTCAGTAACAAATGCACAAAATGTTAGTTGGGAACAATCTGCTATAACTGCCTTATTTTCTTCTTTTATCCCCCCCCAAAAAAAATTCATTTGGAAATGTCTACTAACAATTAACCTGAGCATTGTTATTACCAAGGAAGCCTGCTTACTTTTTGAAATCTGTCTGCAAATAATAAATCCTAATGCTGAACAAATCCTGCAATCTGAAGCAATCGTTTTAGCAAAGGCAGTCAGAATTTTCCTTGATAATAGTGCTCACCACTTTGAAGTTCTGAGAAGTCATTGTTTGGTGACGGAGGAGAATGCAGTGCACACCAAGTTCCTTTTAAAAATATGCATGCACTCTACATGCTAGATGTAAACATGCAGCAGGTAATGTGTGTGTATATTGATTTGATATGATTTTATTTTTTTACTGGTGGATCATGGCAGCATCAGCTGTCTTGATAGTCAAATATTTAAAATTGTATGGACAGTAATCAAGAGAAGGAATAAAAGTTTGGAAACATAGCTAAAGACTCAGTAATTACCTTGATCACTTTCCACCCAGGATGTTCTGTTTGCCACCATGCAGACTCCTGGAGGCTCTCCAAGTCAATCTTGTACCTGCACATACTCTATTGCCTTGGCTCCAAGTTATGTCCCACAAAATGTCAGCAGAGGACTCAAGCAGAGCAGACAAGACAAGAAGATGGAGAAAAGTCTCCAAAAGGAGGGAAAGTAGATAAGAGGTCAAACTTTAAAAAATATGGAATGTCCAGAATAATTATGGTCATCTGACTACTTTATAGCCTATAGAGTGCTGTTGTTTCTATCATACTTTTGTTTATAGATACCTACCTTTTTATGTATTTATGTTGAAGGACATCCACTTTGAGAGCAAGAGAGTTATTCTGTTGGTTATTTTGAACTACCTGTAGTTTTGTTTTTCTTGTGTGATTCTCCATTTTTTCCAGACTATACGTGTTCATCTTTATTCCTAATTTGTTATGTATTTGTTTGACCTGCAAAATAGTATTTGTAAAATCTGTAGTTCTCAGCATTTTGATAACCCTTTTATTCTTCTCCCACTCGCATTTTTGGAAATTGAAATTATTTTCTGCTATTTTTTGTAATATTTGCCTCTCTGTTATGTTTGGTCTTGTGCTAAATAAATGTTTTTCACAATATAAATGGATCTCATTTTGTTTGATTATTACTGTCAGACTACAGTTCAGACTAACTTATTTCATAATGCATTATATAAACAATAGTGAAAACATACAGTTCCTACATTCATTTTTCAGAAATGTGATACAAGTATTATACTACATCATTCTTAGAAAAGGCTAACCTTGCCAATGAGACACGGCAGTAAGTCAAACAAATAAGAAAAGCAAGTGGTCAGAAAGTATTTATGAATAGTACAGTTTCTAGTATGAACATGAAAGTCTATTTTTCAGTAGCTGTGTTGTTTCCCCACAACTTCTATATATATATTATTTGCTAAACAATTTAAGGGCTGTTGTGCTGACCTTTCTTTATTTCTGCCTTCAAGAGGCATGAGGTCCAGGGAGGGCTTATTTCTAGGCTAATAGGCTTAGAAGCTATGGCAAGTCTAAACAGCTTATTAAAAAGCAGAGACATCACCTTGCCAATAAAAACCCATACCGTCAAAGCTATGGTTTTCCCATTAGAAATATATGGCTGTGAGACTTGCACCATAAGAAAGGCTGAGCACTGAAGGATTGATGCCTTCGAATTGTGGTGCTGGAGAAGACTCTTGAGAGTCCCATGGACTGCAAGGAGATCAAACCAGTCAATCCTACAAGAAATCAACCCTGACTGTTCATTGGAAGGACAGATACTGAA
>JANHZU010001582.1:241897-255165 GCA_032468055.1 Acrochordus granulatus
GGAGGCCAGAAATTCAAAACTGAATAGCAATCAGAACATCTGATTATAGAAAGGGAGGGAAGGTCTAACAATTATTTCTCCATAGTAATTTTTTCTGTATTCTAAAAACCTTATTCAAGTCATGTTTGCTCAGAAGTACCACTGGGCTCAAGGAAACTTCTGTGTAGAAATGTGAATGCCTAAGAGAAAAAAAAAAATCAATTTTCTGATATTTTTGGCTTTCCCTGAGCAACCAGAAAAAACGGATAAAATATTTCCTGGTAGCTTTTTTTTAAAACATACAACTGAAAGAAATTGGTATATATTTGGAAAGGTTCATTCCAAATCAAGCAAACATAGGGAAGTATAGAGAAAATGGTCTCAATAGTTGAAGACTTCTGATTTTCATACAAGTGATAAAATGATATAAAGAAGGGTTTAAAGAATTAGAAATTGAATAATTAGACAATGTTTATATTAATGACGTATTTATGAATTATGCTAAAAAAGATTTATTGTGTGTATTTCACTTTCCTCCTGAAATCCAATTTTTTTCCCCAAAAGAATTTTTTTCTTCATTGCATCAAAATTTCTGGAAGTTTTATATCTCTATTCATAGATGTGTATAGGAAGAATTACTGATCAAATATGTTGAAATTAATATATTTCAACATATTGTTGAACTAAGTGTACCGAATGTGATCTATACATTAAGCCAGTTTGGTCTTAAGGCACCAGGCTAGAAGCCAGGAGACTGAGTTCTAGTTCTGCGTTAGGCGTGAAAGCCGACTGGGTGACCTTGGGCCAGTCACTCTCTCAGCCCACCTCACCTCACAGGGTTGTGAGGAAAATAGGAGGAAGAAGGAGTAATAGATGTGTTCTTCACCTTGAGCTATTTTGAAAAATAGTAAAGGTGGACCCCCCCAAATCCAAAAAACTAATTTCTTCCCCTTCAGCTGATTCCTTTGGATTTGTTTTTCTTTCTGTATCAACACTTTTTCCAACATTCTAAAAGGCCTCAATAAAGTATACTGCGCACTTCTGTAATTTGCACATATAATTTTTGTCTCCATTTTTTGTCATTTCACTTGCTAATATACAGCATACTTGTATATGACTTGTAAAAGGTACAGGAAAGGTAAAGGTTTCCCTGCCAGTCCAATCTAGGGGGCGGGGCTCATCTCTGTTTCCTAGCCAAAGAGTCAGTGTTTGTCTGAAGATGCTCCCATGGTCATGCGGCCAGATGACTGTGCTGAGGTGCACAGACGCTGTTACCTTCCCACCAATTTAGGTAGTACCTATTTATCTACTTGCAGGTTGGCAGGAGCTGGGGCAAACAACCGGAGCTCACTCTGTTGCATGGCAGTGCTTGGGTCTCAAACTTGGGTATATGACTGGAGCTAAACGCTAATTGTTAAGTTATAATGTGGTTTATTTGGCTTCTCTTAGCCATTATGGGTTGTAAGCTATTTTGCCTCATTGAACAAATATGGCTTAGCACAATGTGTAAACCCACTTGTTATGTGTGAACTATGGCTATAGTTGTACAAATAAACTCTAATCTCACACAAAGTGGCTGAATACATATAATATGGTACAGTATTACATGATTGGTTTGTACAGTTTTGCTTAGTGTTGTATCCAGGTATTCTGATTTCTATACCATATTCTTGTATCACTTGGGAAACCAGGTCACAAAGTATTTGAGTGTTTCTTATTAGTCATCATGTATTCTGTTTATTTTTGGCTTAAGTGTGATCTATGAACCCAGCTGTTGTTTATAGTTCAGGATATTGCATCACTCCAGCCAATTGTGATGTTAAAGCAAACTACCATTCAGCAAACCATGGCTTAATGCAAGAGCCAGCTCATTGTTTTCTGTGGCCCCACCAGTCAGTGAGAATGAATCAGTGAAAATAATGCCAATGAAAATTGGTTCAAGTTAAAATACATAAATGTTTACATGTTTCTATTTGTAAGAGTAATAAATGGGTCTCAAGTCACTTCTCTACACATGCTGATTGAAGTTAGGATATTGCACAATCAACCCCAAAAAGAAACTCTGAATAACAGTAAAGATATTTAATTTAAAATTAAAATAGGATTTAATTGTCTTAGAGTTCCACTTGCTCCTAGCTTCTTTAATTATTCAGGCCATCACATTTGCACTAGAAGTTGTAGCAATGGCTTGGAGTCCATAAAACAATTCATAAAATTAAGTACTCTGCAGTAATCAGGACAAAGTTAACTTGAAACACTTGTAAAAACAGGGTGGGAAGGCACATACCAATGCAGCCATCAGGATGATCTCATGCACTAAAAGACAAAAACAGGGAGTTTTGACTCAGTGTTGCCGACATTTGCCAAATTTTTGTTCAGTATAGAACAGGTGTATTGCACCCTGGCAATTTTAAGATGCGTGGACTTCAACTTCCAGAATTCCTCAGCCAGCTATGCTAGAGTTTGGGTAAAACCCATGACAGCCTGGCCACAAATATCCGAACCACAATCAAGAAACCACATTTTTGTGCTGAATAGGTGCCTTGATTCTAACCAATAGTGAAACATCCTGTAGATATTTACCCAACATTTACTCAGGTGTTCAGGTAGGAAAGCTTTCTTTTCCCAGATCCACATGAGCTACTCTGAAAAAGCATCTTCCTGTGTCAGTAACTCGGAAGGAGATCCGGAATAAATAAATGCCCTTGCAGTTTGCTTCAACCCATATTCTAATGACTGAAAGGCAAAACCAAGAACTGTCCCCCTGTCCCCCTCTCCTCCGGTGTATGCACATCCCACCTTCCGAATCTTTCGAGGGCGGAAAAAACCTCCCTCAGTCCTGTGGACTGAGCATGCCCGAGCCACCTCGCGCATGCTCATTGAGAACAAAAGAGCTCGCCGATTTGATGGGGAGCAGAACCTAAGTAGAGCTCGGCAACCTTCGGTGTTTTCCGTTGGGGCCCGGCCGCCATTTTCTCGCTCCCTCTCTTTTCTTCGCTAGCTGTGCGGCTCCCTGTCCTGGTCGCCAGCGCTTTGTCCTGTTCGGCGATGGACGGGTGAGTGAAGGAGGGACGGCCGCCGGGAATCAGAGAGGGAGGAGGGAGTTGTCGCCGTCGCTGCCGCCACTTCTTCCGCCTTACTCCTCTTTGCATCTTGTCTGAGGGGACTGACTGGCAGCGCATCCCTTGTCTTCCTTCGTCCCTTCCTCCTCAGGGAGGCTCGGGCTGAGAGGAAACGGCGTGTGCCTTGAGGGGAGGCCGGTGAGGTGGAGGGGAAAGCAGCTTCCCCCTCCCCCGACCGGCTCCGACTCGGCTCTGCCGCCGCTCGGCGCGACTGGGCCCGTCGCAGCTCAGACCCTGCCATGAGGCATCCTGAGGCCAGTTTCTGAGATGCTGGGGAAGCAGGACCAGGCCTTCAATCTGGAATGAGTCGATTCACGCACGTCCTGGCTTTTCCCTTTGATTCGGCTTGGAGAAATCTTGTCCCGCCAAGTCCTGGAGCCCTCTCAGACGAGGGACCCGAGAGCAGGAGGAGGGAAAGGTGGCAGACGCCTCCTTCCCCTTTTGTTCCCCTGAGTTGATCCGCGGCCTTCTTCTCCCCGCCAAGGCAGAAAGATGCCTTTGTATGGGTTGAAGACCGTCTGTCAAAGCCGAAGGGAGGAAAGGAAACGGCGGTGGGCGTCAGCCATATGGCAACAAGACGGGGTTCTCATTGGCGGGATGGATATTGGGTGGGAAAGTCTGTGGCGTATCTCGGGCAAGGCCCTCTTTTTATTGGAGGCCAAGAAGCCCTCGCAGAGTCAGGGACAGCATCAAGGAAGATGAATTTTATCATCCTCTTAAAATTTAAAATCTGCTTTTGGAAAGAAGCTATAGTGGGAGCATACTGAATGTATTACAACGTCGACTTTATTTAAGTTGATAGTAGAGAGCTATCAGGAATTTAAATTTCATTAGCCAAGGGGAAAATAGTTAAGCAGCTATATTATTCCTATATGATTACTGTTGTTATTACGCACAACAGTGTGAAGTCACAGCTGCCAGTTCTTTAGCTGGTGTTGCTCTTCATATGCATTGAATTCTTCCCAAAAATCTAGGATATCCTAATGTATCTGCATAATATATGTGTGGATCCAAGCAGTGTGGCCTTTTGCAGTTGACAGATGGAAACTTAACAATGTGTTGATTTTATGAGTGCCATTCAAAAATCTTCAGTTTCAATTTTTGGATCTTGATACTTTGTGATATTCTCAATTCTTTCTCTATTCTACTACCCCTCTGATATTGCCACATCGATAATCCACACTCTCTTCAATTATAGTTATATCTGGTGTGTTATGAGTCAAACTGTATCAGTTTATATTTGGGAATCTCACAATATTTTAACCTGTTAATTTCTGACTACTTTTTCAACTCTTTGTTACCACTTATTTTTCATTACTGCTACCTCATAATTTTTACAGAAGTTCCAGTGAATCATTTTGACAACTATATTATGCCACTGTTTATAATCAGTTTTTGCAATCATGCATGAGCTGACTATAGATTTACTGTTTCTTCTGCTTTACACTTTAATTTCTTTGATGATTTTTCAATTCTGGCCTTGATTGTTTAAGTTCATATATCTTACTCTTGAACAGCAAAATCAAGCCTTCAGTTTCTTTTTTTAAAGTTCCATGTGTAAGTCATTGCCAGGTTTTATCTTTATCTACTTTCCCCTGCATCTTTTACAGAAAAGTTTTTCATTGCCGCATTCTGTTCTTGCTTTTGTTATATTATTTTGATATTAATGTTTTGTTTCCTGTACATTAAGTTCCAATATTTAACTTGTATCAATGCTTGTTCTTGGCTGTTTTTATGTAATCTGCCAGTTTGTGTTTTCCTTCTTTGACAGTTTGTTTGATTTGAAGTTAACCTCTGTTTCTGCCAGGCAGGTGTAATCTATCAATATCACTATAAGGATGTAATGCATAGTGAGCAATCATTAGCTTTCTTGTTTTCTGCTCTAAACTGTCTAGTTAAGTTTGTGTCCAGTTAATAATTCAAGCAGTGTATTGCATTTTAAGAATAGGCCATGTATTGTTGGCTTTGATTATGTTTTCACTGTTCAATTTTGTCATTAGCGCTTTTCTTACTTTTTGGATATATTCTTTACTAATCACATTTTAACTTGTCCATGCCTGATGTTATTCAACTGCAAAATGCCCAGATATTTGGAGGCTTCATTCTGATGGTTCCTGATGGTTTGGCCATTTAGTATTTCAGTTCCATTACTGTTTGTGATTTTACCCCTATTTATTGCTACTGTAGCACATTTCTCTAGGCCAAATTCCATTGCTATATCTGTGCTAAACATTCTTACAGTATTTGTCAATGACTGAAATTTGATTTTCCATACAGCCTCAGGTCACACAAAGCAAACATGAGATTTTATTAGCATTTTTTGCTGTTTGGTCGCCAAGAATTGTTTTCTTCACATTCACTGAAAGTCAGATCACAATAATGATAAATAATAAAGGTAATAATGAGTCACCCTGGAAGATGCCTACCTAATGTTGACAAGCCCATACTTTTCATTTCCAACCACTGATTCTGTCTTCCATTACTTCATTACTTTTTCTAGAAACATTCTAATGTTTTTCTGACACCAATTGTTCCCAAACATTTCATAATCCAACTATATGGCAATGAATCAAATGCCTTTTTATAATCAATCCCAGACCAATATGCAAATTGGTTTTTCATCTTTTGCAGTTCTTCAAAACCATTTTATCAGAAGTTGATCTTTTGTACCTCTGCTTTTCCTTTTATTTTCTTTCTGATCTAATGGAAGGATGTAATTTTCTTCTAAATTTTGGATGTTGTCTGCTATTATGCCCATGAGTAATTTAAACACTGGGCAAGCATATTATCAGCCTATAGTTTTCTGGTATTGTCCCTTTTGCTTGGTCGTTTGGAATCAGATACATTTTGCAAGTTGATATCTCCTTTATGCAATACTTTATTAAGCTGTTTAGTTATACTTATCTATAAGGTCTTCCCACTTGAGATTTATTCAATTTATTTTCAATGCTTTTATCCATCCAGTATTTTTATAGTCCTTTTGGGTTTCCCATAAATCTTTCAAAAATTGGATTGTTTCCTTTTTTTCCATGTTCAGAATTTCCATTATTGTTTATTCTTTGGTAGAATCACCTCTGGTCTGATTGATTTTGCTTAAATTGGATGATTCTTGTCTCATTGTGGTTGAACCAGCAGCTAAAGGAGAGGGGGGAGTAAAAAGTTGTTGGCTATATGGAGTTGCTCCATGGAGGAAGTGACCTAGGCCAGACTAGTGAAACTCTTATCTGCTGGTTCATATGGGAATGCAATCAGTTTGGTGAAATTCTTGTAAAATTCTTTTATAAAATTTTCCTGCAGCCACTGATCAAAAGGAAAATGTTTCATTTGTTTAAAAAGGAAACATTTTCTGCTGTTTGTTACATGTTGAATTTTTGCCTTCTGCAAGTAGTTGGCAAAACTTGTTCTTGAATTGCTAAAATAAAGCCTTCAGTTTATTTCTTTAATTATCCTGATCTTAACCAACTCCATATGGGATTTTTATCAGCTTTTCCTTCTATGTCCGTTAAGTGTTGATCATACATTGGCTTGTTCTTACAATTAACAATCAATTGTTTCTTTACTCAGCCTTTACCTTCACTGTTTTCAAGAGCTTTCCTTAACTGACTTCCTTCAGCAAGAGTTCCTGGTTTTCTTAATGTAGTCATTCAGGCCATCCTTTTCTTCTACCACAGTTGGTTTCCTCTGTAGGAATCCTGTACCCCATTCAACTCTTGGCAAACAGAGTTGACCAATATCACTTTTTGGGTACAAAGCACGGTGCATTGTCATTAGTTTTCTTGTTTTCTGATCCACGTTACCAAGTTTTATCTGGATTCAGTCAACTATTCTTGCTGCATACTGATTGCCCAGGTATTAATTGCTTTAATTGATGTAAGGGGAGGGGGAAGTGCATTCAGAATTACAAGATTCTGTTACTGTGACCTAAGAATAAAGGTAATACAGTACTTACATTTTCTGTTTGGATTACTTCAAAGGGTTGACAACAGCATACCACAACTCCCATAACATTAACATATATATATATATAATATATAAATTAAGAAATGCTGGCCAAGCACTATAAGAGAGAAATCAGAGAGAGATTCATCTTAACTGGTCCCTAATGCCTTAAAAGCTTTCCTAAATGCAAGTAGAGTTGAGGCTTGTCATATATTAGGCAGAAGACATTCCAGAGAACAGGGGCAACTTCAGAAAAGGCATACTTTCTAAGTTCCATAAAAGCATACCCCCCTTGTGTGAGCATGTGGGACAGGCAGATTTTCTTGGGAGAAAGCAGTCAAGTTTTTTTTACCAGTTTAGGTTGTATGCAAAATTCTTCTCTGTATAACTGACCACATGTCCTATCTGCTGTGGAGGATTGTGGGGGGCATTAAATTTGGAGAAACTCTGTAGAAAGCTCTGGGTAAAAAGCAGGGAAGAAGAAATTTATTTGTGCTTTATTCAATGTAATCATTTACCATTAATAAGGTAAATATGAAATATAAATACTGAATAGTAATATTAAATATCAAATTGAATACTTTATGGAAAATATTTGCCTTATTGGAGAAAAGTTCATTTCTTCTAAAATCTGATTTTTCCTTTCCAGCATTGTTACGGATGTTGCAGTTGGTGTGAAGGTATGTAATTAATCTAAATTATAATGTTAAATAATGAAAGCATTGGTCTAAAGATGTTCATTTCTAAATTAAACATTGTCTTGGTGACTGGTTGTCATTCTTTTATCTAGAATCTTCAACTAAACTAGAAGTTGGGAGAAAATCCCAAAAGTATTTACTCCAGTTGCCAAAATTTAAATGTAGTTGCAATTAACTGTAGAGTGAATTCAAATCATGTTTGTATTTTTTTAAAGTAGATCATCAGTGACAAAAAAATGTGGAAATCACACTGGCTATATAGTCATATGCATACTAAAATATTCAAATCAAGTAAATTAAGCTATTGATATTTTTATAATATAGTTTATAATATAACATTATTGAATAGCTTGTTGGGGCTGAGGTAATTGACAGGAGATTTTTATACTTCTAATCCAGGGCTTTTATAGTAGTATTAAAAAATAATCTCATTTCAAGCTAAATTAGCAACTTTCCAAAGGCCTTCTGTTTTTATTATTCTTAGAGGCCTTGTCTAGACACAACCTTTGCAGTTTTTACACCTCAGGTAATTGGAACTGGGTTGTAAATATGTGTACCCTTTCATCTGCACAGTTTTCTCTTCCTCTTTGGTTTTAATACTTGCAGAACAGTTCAGACATCAACTGAGTTTCATTAAACCATGATTTGGCTTTTTTGGTTTTGATATGGAGTGTAAATCATGGTTTATGTCTGAGTGTGGTAGCCACATACCCAAAGTGGTTTTTCACTGAACAGTTTGATGCACTGTTTTATGGACTGACCTTTGGTTTGCTTTTCTTTTTCCTTGTCTTGCTTGGTTAATTTAACTTTGGTGCTCTATCCTCTTCAAACTGTTGGTGGACTTTTCTTTCAGAATTTCTGTCTGAGCAGGTTAGGATCAAATCCTATCAACTGCATTACAACCATATGTGTATATTCCCCATTGCTGAAGAGGCTTGTTCCTAAAATCAGGGTTTGAAATACAGTAGAAGCCGGACTGCAAAAGCTATTGTTAATACTGTAATATTCGTATTAATTATGTTTTTGTATCTAAATAAATGGAGTATAGGTAAGGTAACAAACTACCAAAGAAAAGAGAAATAACAGTTGTTGAATACTCTATAATGAGGCATAAATTGTTGGGCTGAGTTCATCTAGCATACAAATCCACAGATAAGCCATATTTTGATGTCTGTGATACATGAATTGAGTAAATAGGGGCATTTTTGAAGAAGAGAGTATAATTGGAGCACAGATAATAACTTTTGTAATCCTAACTTTATTTGGGGTAATCTTGATTTTTTAAAAATACTGTTTTTAAACAGGAGCCTCTAAAATTGTGAGCTTAGATTGTACTGAGTAAAATTCAGGCTTATTGTAATGTATGAAGTAAGTGGCCTCTACAGATTGCTTTCCTTTTCAGTTAGAGTACACATATATCCATTTCTGACCTCCCCTTTAGGCTGAATTTGTTGACATTTGTAAGACATTATAAGTATAATGTCTTAGAGATATTATAATCCTGGTCTGCATATAGCATTACACTAATTTAAATAAAGTTTTCATTTGCACATAATACTGAGCCAGAATACTTCATTAAACAAATCATATTGGTGTGAAGTATGCATAAGGGTAAAACATATTGGATAGAAAAATGAGAGCATCACATTAAGCTAATACTGGTTGAAAATTAGACTAAAAATGTTAGATGTGGCACTGGATTTTTGAAATGAAAATCTTGGTTTTCTAGGGATTATTCCGTCATAGTAAGGAGGAGTCTAATACTGGAAATAGAAGCAGTCATTGGGAAATCTATGCATTTAAATAATGCTGTAGGGCTTGTTGGATGCTTTTATATGCCCTAATATAGATGTTTCTGGAAAGAATTACCCATTTTGCCTTGTTCAGACAGTTTTGAGTAGATAGTTTAATTTGTCAATATCGACACAGATAAATCCCAGAGTTGTAATAAAACAAACTGTAGCCACTTTACCCTTAAACAGAAGAGTAACTACTGTATAAAATTATCAGTAACGGTTAACTGTGAATCATTTATGATACATGCTGACTAATATTTTGGCACTTTTGTAGCTATTAGGAAATCAGTGAACTGAATAATTCTAGTCTGTTAAGTAAATAATCATAGACTATAATTGGACAGAACAAGATTTTTGTGCCCATGTATCTGTCTGGGGTGGCTATAGTATTTTTCTTCAAGGAAAATCATTTAGTTTAATAATCTTTATGAAATGATTTAAGCAAGGTTATTGGAAAGATTTTCTGTGCCTTAAACGAGTTAGATAAATGTGTAGAATGTATTCTACAGTCATCTATGACGTTTCAGAGGATTGTGGCAGTAAAGGGGAGCCAACAATGTCAAACTTGTGGGTGCAACTGGGCAGTTGAAGCCTCAATCCTTTTCATGTACATATGATGCATAGGAAACACAAAGACAGGTCTTCAATCACTTGATCAAATCTATTTTGACTATATTGATATCTGCTTTTATCCCCAAGGTTGATGAAGGTACGGTAGATATAACCACCAAAATAAACAATTATCCAATCCTTCTATTGTCTCTTCTTGGAATAAGCCAAACTCTTGGAGCTGGCTAAATATCTGATATGGAAAAGTCAGGTAAATAGTGGGTGGTTGTATTGGCACTGGTTGCAGGCTGGCCATTATCAGATTTAGCCTAGAATTGTTATCTATCTCTTGTCCCTTGTTTCATAGTAAATTATTAAAGTTCTGCCTTACAAGTGCATGTCAAGTTTTCCTTATTTATTAGCATAGGAATTGTGTATGAATGGTAGTTGATTATATGCTTTGCAATATATTCATCCAGTGTTTAGTAGGATAGTTGTACAAATATACAGAGATCCTGTGTATACTTGCAATCATTGCTATAGGTAAAGCTTTCAAAATCAGTATTTGACTTTCATATTGATTTCAAGTTTATTTTGTATACAGATTAGTTTAAAATTGGAAAACACAATCTGCTTAATTTTAAAATTATTTTTGAGGAATTGAAAAGAGTGGCAAGGAAAAAGTCTACAGTGCCAAAATATATGCTAAAGGAGTATCAATGATTCAATTATATTGCAGATTGTTTATTTATTAATTTTATATAGCGCCCAGCAAATTGTACTACCAATTTTAAATTTGTTAAAACTTTAAATTTTAAAAGTGAATTTTAAAAGAAGCTGTAATTGTCAATATAACCCTCTTTACATAGTGGAAATTATTTTAAAGTAAAATAATAACTCATGGAATTGAGGATATCAAAAACTCTTAGTTTTCTGTAAAGCTAAGTGAGGGTTATCTAATATTCCTGTCTTAAATTGTGGGCAACCTTAATTAAACCTTCAGATATTTTTAAAGAAGTGTTACTTTATCCTTCAAACTAATTGCTGTATTCACATAAGGAAATACATTCATGCATGGAACCTGATCAGAGGGCACCATGGCAAGCAGTTAAGATATTGAGCTTGTTGGTCAGAAATTTGGTGGCTTGAGTTCGAAACTAAAGCGCCACTGTGTAACTGGGTGAGCTTCTGTTCCTGCCCTAGCTCCTGCAATTCTAGTAATTTGCAAGCATGTAAAAATGCAAGTGGATAAATAGGTACCACCTTTTGTGGAAAGGTAACAGGATTCTATGTACATGCCAGCCACATGGCCATGGAAGTGTCTTTGGACAATACTTGCTCTTTGCCTATGAAATGGAGATGAGTACCATCCCCTAGAGTTGGTCCTGAATGGCAGGGGAAAACTTTACCTTTATGGAACCTGAACTGTTGAATCTTGCATATGGAAACAGCTAAATCTCTGATCTTGTGGATCAGATGTGGAAGCTCAGCAAAGTTGGATTTGTTTAGTACTGTATGAGAGACCATTAGGGAATTCCAGGGCTGAAGATCTCTTTGGAATATCAAAAAATGTCCTGGTAAAAAGCAGTACTGAACTACTTCCTTGCTATAGTGCAGATAACTGCATTGTACAAATAATAACTTTGTGCATACAGGAGTTGAATTCAACTGAAAGAAGCCATTACTCTTTAGTTTTCTTGTGAATTTAGCAAAGATTGAAAAGATGTATGTTACATATGAAATTAGCTTCTTGCTTTGTCTTCCTTTGACAAACCAGGGTTTGAAGCCAGGGTATTACTACTGTTTCTTATTCTATGATTTGCATAATCAAGTACTTTGAAAAGGAACATGCACATTTAGAAAAATAAATTCAGTCAAAATAAAACAATATTGCTGCTATCTAAGAATGTCATATCAGTTCAGGGAAAATATGAAACTCTTTTTCAATAATCTGGTATTTCCTGCTAAATTAAGTAGCCATAATTTATGGGGAAGGATGCTTTTGGATATGTCTTTATTGCACAATATACAAATGGAACCAACAGGTTGGTCTGCCTGTTGTTTCAGCTAAGGTGTTTTTTATTTTTATCAACATGTAAAAAAAACAATGTACAGTATAGTGGCTTAAAATACAACTAGTGCAGAATATGGCAGTTCAGTTATTGGGTGTGACTGCTAACATAATCCCAGCACCAAAAGTTAAAAATATACAGGTAATCCTCAATTTCCAATCACAGTGAATACCGGAGTTTCAGTCACAAAGCAATGTGATCAGTAAGCGCATCAACATGTGACTCATCTCCATTTTGATTACTGTTAAGTGAATCACATGATTATCACATGAATTACACAATAATTAAGTGAATCCACTTTCCCCAGTTGACTTTGCTTGTCAGAAGCTGGCTGGGCAGGTTACTAATCATTAACATGTGACCAAAAGAAACTGCAAATATCACAAATGTGAGCTAATTGCCAAGTATCTTAATTGCAATCGCATGACCATGAGAGATGATACAGTGGTCATCATTTTGAGGATAGGTCTTAACTTCAACCTGTTGTTAAATGGACAATCATAAATTGAGGACTCGGTATAAAGGGAATTCTGCATAAAGCAAGAGCCTTTTCATTTCAGTACTTTAGGTTATGTACTGGCCAACATGTCTAGTTATGTATTGGCTAAATATGCTAGCAAGATTACGCTCAAAATACCACAAACTAGGCTTCAGCAGTATGTGAACTGAGGACTATCAGAAGTACAAGCTGGATTTTGAAGAGACAGAGGAACTAGAGATCAAATTGCCAACATTCGCTGGATCATGGAGAATGTGAGTAAATTGCAGAAAAACATCTATTTCTGTTTCATTGACAATGTTAAAGCCTTTGATTGTGTGGATCATAACAAACTGTGGAAAATCCTTAAAGAGATGGGAGTACCAGTCCACATTACCTGAGAAACCTGTATATGGGTCAAGAAGCAACAGTTAGAACTGGTCACGAGACAACATTGGTTCAAAATTGGGAAAAGAGTAAGATAAGGCTTATTTACATATACATAATACATCATGTGAAATGCTGGGTTGGATGAATCACAAGCTGGAATTAAGATTGCTGGGAGAAATAACAACCTCAGATTTGCAGACAATACCAGTCTAATGACAGAAAGTGAAGAGGAACTAAACAGCCTC
>JANHZU010001582.1:269239-279401 GCA_032468055.1 Acrochordus granulatus
GCTCAGGATGTGTGACAAGAACACATAAGCCTCATAGGAGCAATTTTATCCAGTGTTCCAGTTGTTTCCTTTTAATAGAGACTGACCAAGTCCAGGATGGAACTATCCACCAGACTGTTAGGAAATTGTTTGAGTGCCTTCAGAAAATTATCAGCATCTATCTGCTGCCTAGAATGGATTATCTTAATACATCCTGAGCAAAAAATGATCAGATTGTAGCAACAGTCTAAATGTTAATATAAATGTTAGGGTTCTCCATACATAGCTTCCATCTCATCTACTCTGAAATAGAAACTAAATTCAGTGTTTGCCTGTTTTCAGGAATCATAGTTGAGGTTACCAACTCAGGTCTATGATTACAATTAAATCTATGTAGAGTTTAAAGAAGAGGATCATCAAGGATACTATTCACAGAGTGATGAAGGAAGAAGCATGATTCAAGCCCAAACAATCTTAAGGAGAAGGAAATAGCTCAGACTCGTACCTTTTTAGTTTCACAGGAGTAGTGGGATAGGTATGTAAAGCATTGCAGGATTCTGTTTTATAGCCAATCTAATAAGGTAACCTTCTTTTGTACTTACTTTCTTGGTCTGGTATATGTAGTGGGGCTGAGAGGCCATAAAACTGTGAACTAACCCAAAACCTATTCCTAAGAATGGAGATTGAAGTTCACCAGAAGTCTAAGGGACTTCATGTAATAGCATGTGGGAATGACCTTGGGAAATTGGGGAAAGAACCATAGCCAGGGAACAGTCTGATAAAGACAGCTTAGCCTGCAGAAGAAATGTGGGCACAGCAAACATCTGAGAAGGGGCTTTTTAGGCCCTTAACTGCAACTAGGGCTGTAAAAGCAATGGGGGAGATATATACTTTCAGATTTGGCAAAATTCTGTAATTGTAATCTTATTATAAAGTAGAATTTATTCATCTGAGCATGCTTCTTATATGGACTGCCTCACAAGGTTGATATTCTCACAATCCAGAATATGGTTTCAGTTCATGTTTTTTTCTTATAAACCATTTTCTCATACAGACATTCACATTCAGTTATGTTGGTTATTTCCAAGTTCTCATAAATGTTCGTATCAGCCCTCCTTCCTAACTGTGTTGTAACTCCTACAAGACCAGAACCTTGGTAAGTCAAATCTTGAGAAGACTACATCCCTAAATCAAATAAATAAAAAAGTTGCTGTCTGGTTTGAGTATTAAACCACCATACCAGTAATTTGGCCATTTAGGTCCAGGACTGGAGCAATGGATTAGAAGAAGAGATCTATACGACAGCTTCTTTCTCTTTTAGTGGCCTATGAGATTGCCCATCCCCCCTCCTATGCCCAACACTACTAAACATGGTCACTACTATCTAGTTCCTGTGCCATTTATGCAGCACTCTGGCATCCCATGTGGCATCTGATACATTTTCATTGTGCAAGTTTAGGGGCAGTGTGCATAGAATATCTGAAAATCCATTAAGTCCAACCTGTACACTTAGCCACTATCAATCTCCATCTACAGTGCTATAGATAATCATTACATCTAGCTCATTTGTTGTACTAATTATAATCATGTTATTGTTCATAATACATAAATCAGTTATATCTCTTGAAAATATGTATTTGAATTTTGAGCAAAGTCCTTAAACATCTAACACAATGACAGTGTTTGACTAAAACAATAGGAGTAATATGTTATCTCTATTGGGAAAGAGATTAAGATTTTCATGGATTTAAGTTGTATTTCCCTGATATCTTTAATATATTCCAGCATAATAGTTATGCTGGAAATCTTTGAGTTTATATAATGTTACATTTTGAAATATTTCATGGTTGAATTGTTCCAGTTTTTTCAAATTAAAATAGAACAGAGATTTCACACAGCCAAAGTGCTTTCCTTTATTTAACTAGTAGAATAAGCCAATAAAAGATAAGTGACTCATGCAAAAACTCAGTAGGAATTTTATTCTAAAGAAATGTAATTATGCTGTGTGTTGTTTTGGTTGGGATGATCTAAATCACACTCCAAATAGAGATGGAGCAGAACTTCATATTTTATGGAGCAGTGGAAGTTGGTTGTTAAGAAAGCAGATTTATAACTATGAATTATATAGAAATGCTGCAGTCAGCATCTCCTGATAATGGGATGGGAAGATAATTTTATACTTCATGTATAAAAATGCATGAGAATTGTTTGATAACACAAACACAGAAAATAATATAATTAGTTATAGAAACTATGCAAGTTTGTCTTCCCCTTTTCTCTATGCTGTCTAGTGAGTTTTCTGATCCTTGTTGGTCTGCTTAGTAATTAATTATATTGGAACACCAACAAATGTTTTAAGTAACTACTTTTTAAATATTTGATTGAAAGATTTTAAATTCACTTTTTGTATACTAACTTGAAAATATCTGAATGTACAAAACGTATTTTTATAATAAAGAGGATAAAAATGTCTTTCAGCCAATGGTAATGACAATAAGAAATTCAAGAGTGAAGATAAAATGGATGGAGCTCCTTCTCGTGTTCTTCATATCAGGAAATTACCAGGGGAAGTGACAGAAACAGAAGTTATTGCTTTGGGCTTACCTTTTGGTAAAGTCACCAACATTCTCATGCTGAAAGGGAAGAACCAGGTACTTTTTCTGTTTTTTTTTCTTTCAGTGTATAAAGTTTTTTACATCCCAAGACTCTTAAGTATTCTGCTTGCCATAAATGGATTTTATCATAACACATCAATTATAGGAAGTTTTTTTTAATCTACTTAGTCAAACATGCAAAAGTATTTCCGGTTGTTAGGTACAAAATTATATATTATGTGAAGCAAAGATTTTTATGCATTTACTTTCTGAAGAATTGAGAAAGAAAAGAAGCAGATCTTTAAAATGGTCTGGTAATATCAATTTCAAATTAAATGTCAAACTGTATATGGCAACTAAGAATAAATATCCATTTTTTTTACTGCAATTACAGCATCAATTAATTTTGGAAAATACAGGGAACTAAATACATTTTCTTTGTTTTGGGGTATATTGTGTTCCTAGAAATGCTCATACAATAAACTAGTTTTGATAGAGGATTGTGGTGGTCTTCTGTGAATGTTTTAAAATGGGAGCAAAACAGTGCACTATAATCCAATTCTAGATTGACATGGCAGGTTGTGCCAAAACTACCTTTGCCCAGTGAAACTCAGCCATCATGAAATAATCACCTAATAATAATGATATGCACAAAGTGAAAAAAAGAAGCTTATATAAACTCTGGACAAATCTTTTGAGTTGTCTACATCCCAACAAAACTGAATATTTTGTTTCAAATAGTGCAAACTATTTTATGTAAACAGAAAAGAATAAACCTTGAAAAAAGCACCTTGCTCCTTCATTTTTCAACTGCAAAATCACATGAGATGATTTGGTATATGTGTTGACTTTTGCCTTTCATCCAACCAGCAGAAAAGTTTGTGATGAGAGTGATTAAAAGAAAACATTCAATAGGCAACAAAAGAAATAATAGTTAAACACTGTTATTTCCCACACCCTGCCTGCACAAAGAGCTGCTGAAGTCTATAAAAACAATAGCATGATTCACTTTAATCTTGGACAATAATGACAAGTGCAACGTAAGTGGCTTATGTTAGCTTCTCTGGCTTCTCCCTCTTTTAAACATATAAGCTCAGTGTATACTTTGCATTTGGCAATCTGGAATCAATACACATAAAGCAAAAGCAACCTACTCTTTGAAGTTAGTATGCTGCCTGAAGTCCAAGCATGAGCGAGAGTACACACATAGCACACAACGTGGCTCAACTAATAAACCTAAGCATCTTCATATTAACAAAACTTTTTAATAAACAATGCATAAAACAGGCTTTCCAACTTATGTAATGACTACTTGTCTGTGAAAGAAAGTACAACACAGAAGTAATTCTTGGCTTGTAAAGAAAGCATAACATTGAACTTCTCAGTAGCTAAGAATTTTGAAGAAAAAAAAACTAGTAAATTTATCCTGTTTTGCATCATACATTTGATCAGTGACATTATTATTTACTGTAAGCATGTGGTTAAATTATGTCATTTCCTCCTCCTCCTCTTCCCCTTTCTCCTGCCTCCTAGTCTTGGCCAAGACTAATGGAGCCGGACTTCTATTACTATGCTAGTTATGCTGGAAAAAAAATATAAGCAAACCACTATTTATAAATAAGGGATACCTTCTGGAATTCAGAATCTGAACACTTGAAATGAGTTTATTTTGAAGGAAGAAATTCTGAAGTTATTTTTATTCTGAGCTCAGAACACTTAAAAAACTGAAAACTTTACAAGCTTGGGATGTTTAAATATCCTTACAATCTAATATTACAGCCACCAAGTAAGAACAATTTGTCTGTGTTTGCTGAAAATTCCAAAGATTTGGAAATCTAGATGGAAAATTGTAAACATTCTGAAAAAAGAGAGAAGCCAGTAATTTGTTGGTTGTTGTAGCTTTTTCTTTTTAGGGCTAAATTTCCCACTTTTATGGAAAACTATCCATAAATGGAAGATAACCTAAACTGCAGTTGCTTTCTGTGCCTTTGTAATAGAAATAGAAGTTGTAATATTCTTAGCAGTCAGAACTTAAGTTTTTCTCAAATGCTGTGAAACAACATTTTAAGGTTAATCAGGTTCTTAAGATCTGCTAATGAGCTCTTATTTTTTATGAGATTTCTAAAATATTTTTTTTCTTTTTGAAGATAAAGTACCTTTTTCTGAGAAGTTTGTCATTTTCTTGGTTGCTAATACTTTTTCTGCATCCAAAAATCTTTAATTAACATACTAAACTCTTATATTACTATTAATTTATTTCATAGATTATTATTTATCTTATTTAAGTTATAGATTATAGTTCAGTGTGGGAAACACTTAAAATAACTTTTTAAGGACTTGTTGCTGTGAAATTATTTAAAATTTTAATTTCTAGAATATAAAAATTCTATAAGGCTTGTCAGTATGGAAAGTCGTAGGCTAAGTACTTTTCTAGTATATGGCATATGGTGAAAATGCTGTGACATAATTTTTCAGAATCTTTTAATGCTACAGATACATTTGATTAATGTATTTGAACAAGTTATTTTAGAAAATAAAGGTGAAATATTAGTCTCGTCTTAACAGACGTGTGTGTTTTAGAGTTGGTTAGTCGAATGTAATGTAAATTATGTATTTAAGTATAGGAAAAATGCTGTACTTCTAAAACAGGATTCTTGAGGATGTTTTTGAGAAAGAAGGCATATCAAAATGTACTGGGTTCTGTCTTTCCAGGCTTACACTAAATTCATGGCTCATTTTCCTATTGTTCTAATCATGTTTTTAGATTTGTGCCTGTTTAGATTGCTTTTTGTTTCTTCAGACTTTTGTTGTTGTTCTGATTGATGTCAGCAATCTAATTAATGCTCTCAAGCTTAAGTTTGCTTCAAGTGAACATTCTTGAACTGAAATCACAGCTGCGATTTTATGATTACTGATATAAAGATCTAATGAAAACTGATCATAAGGGAGAGCATAAATCAAATCAAATGTTTATAGCACTCACAGACAAGCATAAAGGGAGAGGGTGTAGCATTTAATAGAAGCTGAGGATAGGGGCATATACTGGCTTAGTGCTTGTGTATATAAATTTGAAATGTGGTTCTTTATAAATTGTACATTCTAAATGAATAAATCATTTAGTAAACTGTTTTAATACTCTACCAGAATAAGGTAAGTGAATCCATGAATGGACAGATGAATTGATGGATATGGTAGTAATTTCTTTATACATGTATTTTTTTTTCTAGGCTTTTTTAGAACTGGCAACAGAGGAAGCTGCTATCACTATGGTAAATTATTATTCTGCTGTGACACCTCATCTTCGCAATCAACCCATATATATTCAGTATTCAAATCATAAAGAATTAAAGACTGATAATACACTTAATCAGGTAACATGTTATTATAGTTATTAGCAATGTGACTATTTTATATACATAACTACTAGTATAGCAGTTCTATATTCATAAAATATTTAAGAATATTGGGATTTATTTTATAGTTATATAGTAAATATGGTATTTAGTAATAGGATCTAAGCATGTTTAACATTAATAATCTTTCTCACCCAAGAACTCATTAACCTGTAAACACTTGTTACTTTGTTACATGTATAATGTGGAGTTATGTCTCTGTATATTTTCATTAATCCCAGTCATAATTTGTGGCAAAATTGCAAACTTTCTTAAAAAGGCAACTGGACTTTTCTTGTTAGATGTAATTGGAAAACATTTTGTCTCCTATCCAGGAGACATTTTCAATTCCATGTGTAAAATGAAAGGGATGATAGGAATGTGGAGTAGATATATTTTAGCCTAAATAAATATAGGCTAAAGTAAAAGAAAAACAAAGATTATCATTTGATGTAGCATGATCCATGCTAATTTTACATTCCTTCATGATGTATATGCCATATACTTCAAGCCAGTATATGCTCCTATCCTCAGCTTCTATTAAATGCTACACCCTCTCCCTTTATGCTTGTCTGTGAGTGCTATAAACATTTGATTTGATTTATGCTCTCCCTTATGATCAGTTTTCATTAGATCTTTATATCAGTAATCATAAGAGCAGCCCATTACATTTAAATAATTCAGTCAAATTTAAAAACTCTTAACTCACCTTAATTTGATCTGTTCTTCCGATAAACAGAGTAACTGAAAAGTCATTCATATTCACTCTGGTAATAACTGAATCTATAGTTACTTGATCTTGAAGAGTGTATTATTTTAGATCAAGACACTATTCATACTTGAACAGGGAAACTATACAGATACTAACTTCATGAACATTTTAAGCATTTGATGTTGCTATTTGTCATGAAGGAATGTAAAATTAGCATGGACCATGCTACATCAAATGATAATCTTTGTTTTTCTTTTACTTTAGCCTATATTTATTTCGGCTAAAATATATCTAAATCCTGCAACTAGTTTTTACATTTGAGGTACTGCCTATATAGGTTGATGCTATGGGGAATATATGTTTTTAGAAATAATATTTATATTTTACAGATTTATAAATTTATATAAAGATTTATAAATCTTTATATAATATTTATAAAGATTTTACATCATCTTTATATTTTTGTATCAGCTCTCCTTGCCTGAGATTTCTCTTGATTATCTATCAATGAACTCTTACAGTATTTGACAGAAAATCCAGTAATTGTGAGTTAATGAATGGTTGCATATTAGTAGATAAAAAGTGAAATTAATAAACTTCTATATTAAACTTGCTTTAATTATATACAATTTTAAAAAGTGTGTGAAATATAAACATTTAGAAGTACTAGAAAGATCAAATTGCCATGTTACAAGGGAATGAATGGATTTTCTTTTTCAGTCAACTTGAAGTAATTTCATATTTATGTGTGGTTTTATCTGTGTACTGCTCAGAATTATCTTCAGTGAGATGATATAATATAATCAATTTGTCAATATATATTTGTCAATATAAATTTAACAAATAATATACAGTTTATTTTCAGTTAAATGAAAGATAATGCTAATTGTAGCTTTTACAGTGTGTTTCTGCAATAAAATAATGAAAATATTTCATATCTGTTATACCCATTTTACTACAAAATGGGTTTTTTTACCTACTACTAAGACATTAGTTAAGTAGTATTTTAAAGATTTGATTTATAAAATAAATAAAAATAAACATTGTAGACAATCAGCAAGTGTAAATATATATATAGATAGTGGGAAAGTAAATAAAAATATTGCTGAAGATTTTAAAATCATAATGATTCATTCTAACATTTTTGGATAAATTTTAAATATCCCCTGAATATCCTTACCTTACCTAAATTGAATTTTACCTTATTAAAAAGGTAAAGATTTCCCATATGCCAGTTGTGACTGACTCAAGGGTGCAGTGATCATCTCCGTTTCCAAGCTGAAGAGCCAGTGTTTGCCTGAATATGCTTCCGTGGTCATGTGTCTGGCATGACTTAGCCGCCAAAGATGCATGGACACTGTTATCTTTCCCACCAAAGTAGGCGGTGCCTATTTATCTACTTGCATTTGCATGCTTTTGAACTGCTAGGTTGGCAGGACCCAAGGCAGACAATAAGCGCTGCGTTGCACGGCAGCACTGGGTCTTGAACTCAGGCCACTGACCTTCTAGCCGACAAGTTGAGCGTCTTAACTGCTCACACACCATGCCTCTTTATCTTATTAATCCACCTCTGTTCCAAAATCGTGACACTTATTCCGGATTTCCATGGCCTTACTAGGATTAATAGATAGAAGCAAAATGTGGTACTGATCACCAACCACAAATTAATGCCACAAATCTCCAGGTGATTCTCCCCAAACATTTGTGAAGAAGTAAAACAGAAAATTGTAAAGAGCTTTGTGGTATGCCTCAAGCTAATGATCTTGAGATTGAGCTAATGTTACTTTTCACTGAGAAAATAATTTCATGCCAGAACAAAATTAAACCAAGACAACATTGTGCCTCTTAAACTCATCCACGATTGATTAACTAGAAGTATATCATAGTTGATACATGAAAAACTGAGCACCAGGGTTGGTTTGCTTGTTTTATTTATTTATTTTTACACAGGCCATTCAGTTTTTTAGTTGAATTTTACAAATTTTTATTCCAGGTGGATATTTGTAAAGTGCCTAAAGCTGTAAGTAGGAATAGAGTCCTATAAATTTTTAAAATAAATACATTTGATCTTGTGCTTGGCATGAAGTTATAACCAGATCTAACCAGTTGTATAATGAGATATTTATGTCCTATGGGTAAGCCAAAATTAGATTGGATCTATTTTTTTTCTATCAAGAATCTTATTTTTGTTATTAGTATGGTGGTAACTATACCTTTTTTCAATGAAGTATTTACATTACCTGAATTTCATATAATAAGCCCAAGCTTCAAGATTCCAAAATTTTTAAAAAGGCAAGAATCCAGAAAACAATGGGTATGCCTCAGTCCTCCAAAGTTAATATCCTCAGGTTGGATAAGCCAAAAAGTAGGACCAGATGGCATCATGTCTGCATCTATCTCTGATGGTTGAAACTGTCATATCCAAGTAATTATAAATGCAAATTACTTACATTAGAAATGCATTGCAAATTAGTAACAGCAATACTTCAGCTGGTTTGCACAGCAAGATACCTGGGGCCCAGGCACAAAAAGCTCTTTATCATACAAATTATTCACTTGCCAGCATTTGGGCATATGCAACAATGGCAACAAGTAATATTTTTTGTTATTCAGTCATTCTTGTCATCATGTCATGCCACCTGTACTCTAGCTGTCAAACATATTATTTAATTGTCTGCAGTTCTCAAGAATACCAGAGGACCCAATATGTTTTTGAATTGAGAACATTCAGCTCTATCTGTTTATATAATGTGCTGATCCCTAGGTAATGGTACCATGATCTAATGAATGTTCCCAATTGCCTGGGATCACACAATACTGAGTTGAAAGTAACTACATATTTTGTTTTAGCATATTTTGCAAATATCTTTATATCAATAAATAAGAAACCTAATGCCTTGAGAAGATTGCGGACTATAAGAAACTTAATCAGAGAGTTTAGGAAATATTATTTATTAAATTTATATGCTGGCCATCTCACCATCAAGTGATTCTAGGGGGATCCTAACAAGATAAAAACGACAATATAAAACATTAACATGTTTAAAACATTAAAGTTTACATTAAAATTAACAAAGATAGCCAAAGAAGGAAGCAGTGTACAGCGGGTGGAGGTAGACTCTCTTCTTAATCCACTAACCACCTCCAATATAGAATATTGCCATCAGGATCCTAGGCCAGTTGGCAGAGCCAGGTTTTAAGGCCCTTCCAGAAGGTCAAAGAGGGCAGGAGCGGATCTCACTTCAAGGGGCATGATGTCCCTGCTTCGGCAGGGCAATGGAGGAAACCGCACGAGAGGGAGGGATGGCAGAAGCACGCATGCTGCTTCGGCAGGGCAATGGAGGAAACCGCCGAGAGGGAGGGATGGCAGAAGCACGCATGCTGCTTTGGCAGGGCAATGGAGGAAACCGTGCGAGAGGGAGGGATGGCAGAAGCACGCACGCTGCTTTGGCAGGGCAATGGAGGAAACTGCGGGAGGGGGAGGG
>JANHZU010001582.1:309433-324250 GCA_032468055.1 Acrochordus granulatus
AATCTTTTCAGGTGTTGCTCAAATTTACAAAAGTGTACCATTCAAAGAGTTCTGCTGAAACATGTCCTTTTAGATGTACATTATAAAACTGATCTGTTCAATTACTGGTAGTAATTAAATCATCTGATTTGTATATTAAATAAGTAATTCCTTTTTTCCTTTTGCTGTATTGAATATACAGCGATGTGAACGAAGCTTAAGTATTAATTTTAAGTAGATATATTAGAAGTTGGAAGAAAAAGAGATCTACACAAGAAAATTTGGAATGGAAAGTGACCAGAGATGACAACCACATTGTTTGGAAGAGCTTGCTTATAGAATAACCTTCACAAAGAGGCCTGCCAGGCTTCTGGGTTATTTTCTGTCAGGCATTTTAAGGCATTCCTTTTTTCCAAAATTTCTATACTATGTTACTCAGTTTGAGTTTAGATGTCTGCTATATACTGGAATGTAAATTTGCTATGCTTTATTTCTCATGCTATATCTTTATTATTAATATTTGCATTGTTTTCCAGTTTTTTAAAATATGTTGAGAAACTTCCAATATTTTAAGAAAGTTTAATTTGGGCAGAGAAAGAAAATTCATTTCAGCTATATTTCATTTCTTCATTTAATAAAACAAATGGCCATCACAGGCTCTTTTTAAAACTATACATCAAAACATTTGATTGCTTAATTGATAGAAGGATTGAAGCAAATAACCTGTATTGTTTTTCTAGCTATGAGCCATCTTAATGGGCAGAAAATGTATGGCAAGATTATTCGTGTCACTCTTTCCAAACATCAAACAGTTCAGCTACCTCGAGAAGGTCTTGATGACCAAGGATTAACAAAAGATTTTGGCAATTCACCGCTTCATCGTTTCAAGAAGCCTGGTTCAAAAAACTTTCAAAATATTTTTCCTCCATCTGCAACTCTTCATTTATCTAATATTCCGTAAGTATCAGCTAACATATTACTTGAAAAATTCATGTAAAAGCCAAATGTTAGCTTTTAATTCTTCCCTGCTTCTCTTCACTCTTTTATTTTGTAGACCGTCAGTATCAGAAGATGACTTGCGCATGTTATTTGCTAATACTGGAGGCACTGTGAAAGCATTTAAATTTTTTCAGTAAGCACATTTCCTTTGAAACTTCATTTAAAACGAGAGACCAGCTGTCTTTGGTAAGAATAGGTTTATATTGAAACTTTCTGTATTGTTTTCGTATCTAATCTCATTGCTTTGTTCCAGAAGAGATCACAAGATGGCTCTTCTTCAGATGTCAACAGTAGAAGAAGCTATCCAGGCTTTGATTGATCTGCATAATTACAATCTTGGAGAAAATCATCATCTGAGAGTTTCTTTTTCCAAATCAACCATTTGAAGTGAGATATCAAAATAATAAGGTTGTATCACATTGTTTAGTGTTGTCATCTATGACTGTTCGGGAAAGCGGGGACCAGAGATGGACATCTGTTTTTCATGCTGTTATCATTCCTTGATTGTTTATGTAAAAATGAAACAAAAAAGGATTTACAAGGAAGAAGCAGTGATATTATCTGCTGGTTTTGCATATGTTTATGAAACCATTTTGTTTAAAGGGGATTCTGAGGAAATCCCATAGTTTTTCAACTTAGTTAACATACGTGCCTTAAAGAAGGAAAACTTAGAATTGCATTTACTAGTTAAAAATTTGGTTGTTCGGGGCACACTTTATGGGAATTAATAGATGCAGTCCATTGAATGTTAGGCTTGCATTTATTCCATTGAAATCAAAGAATTAAAAATTGATTTCAGAGGGAATTTACTGCATCTAACTTCTGCAGGATTTTTCCAAATATGTATTAGGCAGGAGTGTGTAAAAAGGGTTAAGCTTTTTTTTTCTGTTTGGGATTTATTGGCTTTCCATGAATCATTTTAAAACATCAGTTGCTCTTCTTAAAGAAAAATGCAGCATATTATTCTTTCTTTCAATAAAAATGGCCTTTGTATTTTAGATTTAGTTTAGTTGAAAATATAGGCTTTAGTCAGAACAAAGACTCAAAGAGTTAATTTCTTTAAAAGTCTGAAAGTGATTCTTTTGTTTTGTTTTGTTTGTACCTGTGGCTTACAGCCTTAGTGAAAAAAGAGCTGTAAAGTCTTAACCTTTTTGTAAACACACTCTGGGGCGAATCATATAAATGTTGGCACTAAGTAATGTCTTGTTTGTGGCTGAATATTTTTTGTAGATGTTTTTTGAAGTTGACATAACTTACACGCATTTAAATATATATTGCCATTTTTAGTTAGTAATTACAATTTGAAATATGGTTGTGGATTTCTGAGCATGTTCAGACTGGTCTAGCTAGTTCAGGAGATGGTGCATGTATTTCAAGGATGAAGAAAATGTATTGCAAACTTTTGCAGAGAGATTAATAATTTTTTGGCAGTTTTCTTTACAAAAAAACAAAAACAAAACTGACAACCAGGTGGGACCAAAGTTTATGTGCCTTTAGTCTTAATTTACCTTGCATTGTAATATTCAGTTTTAATAAATCTCTTCAAAATATTTTATATCTAGAAATGGATCTGCCTTTACTATAAATATGGCTCAGAATCTGCAGGAAAAAAAACAAATTCATCTGAAAACAGTTCCTCTGTCAATCTGGGCTGTTTTACTGATTCTGTTCAAATGACCAATACTTTTGCAATTGATGTATTTAGTTTCAAGAGTCATAGATTATGTTATCTATGTAGAAAAAGGTCATGTATATTTTTTATTAGTTGAGTTTTTACATCTTTAGAAATGTAATATTTCAGTATAGTTTGAAAGCGGCACAATTAAAAATTAATTTTCTAACAAAGTTGGGAGGTTTGATGGTTGTTTAATTTCTTCTTATGTGTACGCTGCTTGCCTCTGTAGCATGCTCAATAAACACTTCTGTAGCTCTGTATTCACCTCTTCTGTCTTTCTCTGCTGCCTTTTCTCTCTTTTCTTCTTTTTTTCCCCACTTCCACTGTGCTTTTGAATTCATGTTTATTCTCTTGTCAGGGTGGGAAAAGCATAATAATCTAATTTTATATCTTCTGGATTTATGCAACATAAAAATCAAATGCTGTGAAAAGAAATAACACTTTGGACAGCATATATTACTTTGTACATTTGGAAGATTAACCACTTTGCTTATGGAAATTGGTATTAAACATTTCCCACCCTGTTATAAAACCTATAGCTTTAAAAACATAACTTTTTATTGTAGCTTGTAAGTTTTATCTTTTTTTTTGTTTTTAAAATAGATTTATGCACTAATTAACTTTTCAGATTTGCCATGCTTCTGCTGCAGTTTCATCTTCCATTTTCTGTGTCTGCTAAAAAAGCCTTTCCACTAATCACAAGGTATTACATGGGTTGAACCCAAAACTGTCAAGATGCTCAATGGAGGGATGGGAAGGAGGAGAAAAAAAATGGAGGGCAAACCTTGTCAACTGTTAATTATAACTAAAGGGGCTGAATATTATGTTACCCTTACTTTTTAAGTGATTTAACTAGTTCAGATTTTATAGTTGCATATATTTCCCAATTATTTTTAAAATATCAGAGAACTATATGTAACACAATTTATTTTAAAGCTTGTTTTTTGGTTTTTCATTTAATGCATATTAAGTCTCACCATACAATTGTATATGATTGAGGTTTATTAATTTCAGTAGGATCTAACTTATAAATTTCTACTGAAAATGAAACAAATCTATGTTTAAGTAACTAATTTATTTGAGGTTCTTGAATTAATAATTTAAAATCAAACAACTTATTAATGAGTCATTTTCATGAACTCAATGATAACATCAAGGACTTTCAAATATATTTATTCCCTAGATGCATGCCAGAACTCATTCACTTGTGTGGGAGGATATAATCCCAATTAATAATTTAACCAGTCTTCATATATGCCTGTGAATAGAATTTGAGGAACAGGGGAAAATAATAATAAATTCTCTTCATCACCTAGTATTCACTAATTAATGATGCAATATTTTTATTTAAATATCTACATTAAATTATCTACATTGTTTTTTCAAAAAAGATTAGGTGATTTATAATCCAAAAGCAGACATTAATGTAAACCGTACATGCTGTTCAACATTTTGTCATACAACATTTTCACAAAAACAGCTGTCCCACACACCTATTAAACAAATTGTTTTGCATTGTGCAGTAGATTGATTAGATTGCTTATAGGAGAAAAGTCAAGTGTTATATTTCAGACTCACTTAGCTTTGCAAGGTGGATGTGGAGTAGAACCCATTGCATGCATTCTGTGGTATCCCCCTGAGGCAGACTCTCTTCAAAAGTGCCCAGGCTATAAAATCTGGAGATGAATTTCTGGGATAAAAAACATATATATGGTTCTGCTAACTTCCACTTTTTATCCCTGATGTTTCAGCGTTTTTGCTGATCTGTGTTTTTTTTATAAATATATAGGATTTAAATTTACATTTACTTGAAACATAAAAATAGGTAAGCATTTAAAGCTAAGATTTTGGAATTTTAACATAAGACTGAGTCTGCCAAGCTTGTCCTTTTCAGAGACTTCCTGATTTGTCTTGCTGAAAACTTCTCCTTTCAGAGGGTAAAAGAAAGCACAAGAGAATCAACTGTGGTTTTATTGATGCTAACCAATAAGGATAACTTAATAAAGGAAGTAGAAGTAGCTGGAGAGTTCTTAAGTTTAAGGAAAATTAAACTGAGTGTGGCCCAACAATTACTTACATAATATGTAAGGTAATATATAAGATTATGTGCCCTGAAAGAGTTCCTTAAAAAATTCCAAGAGGAAAAAATGGAATACAGCAAGAAAAAATAAAAGTCTTAATAAAGTTTTGAAAGCAAAGAGTGTATAGATGAAGAAAGGTTTCATTAAGGGAAAATATATATAGGTAGCTGAGAATTATAGATGATAGTGATAGTACAGTTACAGCCCAGCAGTTGGCAATGATTGCCAAGAATAGTAACACATCAAAATGTCATCAGAAACGTTCAGCACATAAGTTAAAAATAGTAAATATAATAATCCAGAGCTGCTTAATAAAGACACCATAACATTGACAGGTAGCAAAGAAAGGTAGAACTATTGCTTACAATAGTAAGCATATTTTATATGCTTATAATATATTTTACAATAGCAATACATATTTGCATATGTTACAAAATTGGATGGGATAGTAATACCTTGGAAAATGAAATTCAAAATTATCTTAATAGATTAAAGGACTGAAGTTAACAGAGACAAATGCAAAGTTATTCAGACATGATATAATGGGATATCTGGCTTGACAAGAGTACTTGGTGAAGAAGTTCTAGAAGGGTAGTTGACTAAAAATAGGTGTCATCAGTGTAATGTTGTAAATTTAACTGAATGACTAGTATCTTTTCCATATTACAGCAAGTAATCATTCCACTTTATTTTTGATTGGTTAAACCTCAGATCAAATATTGTAACAGTTCTGGAAGGACAGTTTAAGAAAAATTCAACCAGTGGAACATATTCAGAGAAGATTGTTCAGGATGATTACAGTGTTGGAAATAAAACGTGTAGAAAGATTGAAAAGACTGGGCATGTTAAATTTTGAGAAGACTAAATAGGGAATACAATACCAGCCTTCAAATATAGTGGTGCCTCACAAGACGAGACTAATCTGTTCCAGAAGAATGCTCCTAGCGCGAAATGCTCGTAAAGCAAAATGAGGTTTCCCATTGAAAACAATAGAAAATCGGATGATCCATTCCACGCCCCCCAAAAATATTCACCAAAAATCATTTTCAATGAAATTTGATGTAGAAAATGATTGTCCCTAACATCTGAAACAAGTAACCATGATTAACAAATGATACTAAGCAGAAATAGAGCAAACTAACCAGCACTTACGGATCTGCTTCGAGGTAGCTTCTGGCCTCGGCTGCTGCTTGCTGGCTCAGAGAATCCGCTGCCGTTACTTTAAAAGGGCCTTTTTCCCCTCAGCTTTTCCTGGCGTCGTGGGTGGTTTGGAAGTGCTTCTGGCCTCCGTACTATGAGGGGAGAAGCGATGAGGGGGGATTTCTGTTTTATTTGGGGCAAGGACAAGGACAATTTCTGCTTTGTGTTTGTGTGTGGGTGCACGTGCGCTTTGAGAATATCCCGGCGCGAAGGAGAGGAGGGGGAGGGGACTTCCTGGAGATTGAATCAGGAGTCTGAAGTCTCCGAAGTTCATTCTCTTGAATGCCTTTCACTTAATTTACGCTGTTTATGCAGTGAGAGAGGAGAGCTCCGTTGTGAGATTTCTCACATGAGATCATTGCGATCAGGAACGTCGACCTGCCGCCATGCGGCAGAGTAGGCAGAACGCAGGCGTGTGCTGCCACCCATATGGGCATGGAGTAAACTGCATGTGGCAGAGTTGGCAGAACGCGCGCACTTGCTGCGTCAGCAGAACTCTCGCGTGGGATTGCTGTCTGCAACAATGGAGTAAAGCACGAGGTAGAATCGGCAGAACACGCATGTGTGCTTGCTGCATCAGCAGAACTCTTGCACGGAGTTGCTGCCTGAACGGGAAATACAGAGCACGCTTACTGATGATGCACAAGGTATGGCACGAAGTTTTCTCGTCTCGTGGAATAAATTTGATGAAATTTTTTTACTCGTCCTGCAAGTTACTTGTCTTGTGAGGTACCACTGTACATGAGAAGACATAACACAGAATGTCAAGATCTGTCCTCAGTAATTCCAGAGTGCAGAACATGAAACTTTGGATTTATCTGTCACATTGGCTGTCCTTCATTGAAAAACAATTCAAGTGTTTGTGTTTCATTGGAAGTTCTGAAATACTTCTGTTGGTTTTATCTTAGAAAACAGTAGGAACTCAGAAAAAAAAACTTTTTTCTCTTTCTTTTATCCCTATGACTACAAGAATGAATAGGATTATCAGTTATGCTCACTTCTACCAATCAGTAAATCTTTGGAGAAATCAGCCCCATATTTATTTTTAATAATATAATATTCTATAATATTTTATAGAAATTGTATAGAAGCAGTTTCCTATGCCCAAGAGGAACACTGATGAAAAAGAATGTGAAGTGGGATTGGCCTCTTCTTAGTTATATTTCAGATATCTTCAGCAGTGCAGTCAGGCAGAAGGTTAATCTTAATTAGCCCACAAACAAACATCCGTTAAAACATAACCTTTTAATGTACATTGCCTAAGCCTTACAGTCAGAAGTATGGACTGTCTCAACCTGAATATTTATGTACAAATTCCATTGGAAATTTTATTTATCCTATTTTATTAGCCTGACCCTGTTTGGTTGTCAAAAATAGGTGTGCAGTTCCTGTTTGATAGAATGAGAAAATCAGTTTTTTTAAAAAAGTGCTGCCATACAAGAGAGAGAACGTGATTTAAGGAAATACCCCTTGTCTTCCAATTCTGGCTACTTGTTCTTATATCCTAAAACATTCAGGAGAAAAAAAAACACAGTGTTGCTCATTAAATAGGGATGGTGATGGTATTTGAATTCCCTAAGGGACAGAACTGTACTCTGAAACAAAACACTTAAAATAGCCAAGCCTATTTATTTGAACATTTTTTGTACAATGAACCATGGACTAAATAACCACACAAGAATTTTGGAATTCTGCCATGTCATCTGAAGATGAGTTTGGTGGACAGGAGATATTTTACTTGGAAATGATTGCCAAGTCTGACCAGATTTGGTGTTGGCTGTCCAAAATTAGAGAAGCTTTACTCTGCCTTACTAAAGTAACATCAGTAGTTATTTCTGTATCATTGGTCAAGCCAATACACCATTCATCTCTTCTTCCTGTCAATACGTAAGTTGGGATTCCTAAGACAATGTTGACACACTTGGCTCTATCAAGGAGAATCTCACTAGCTTAGAATTGAGATTCAGTTGCTGGGATTAGAATGTCCACCTGATGGTAATAATACTTGCTTTATATTTATGGACTTTAGGCGATGTACAACTCCGCTATAAGTTTGAGCTACCAAGGCTTTTTGAATACTGCTTCTCCTGGAGTTCATCCAAGGTCTTTTCTAAAAAAAGAACAAATTGCAGAACCTGACCTATTAAAGCTGTTTCTAAGTCACTTGTAAAAAATGGCCTTGGCCATGCTTCTCCACTCCTGGGGATTGAAGAGGCACATTGAGTGCTTTGCCGTGTCCTACTGGGTAAAGATAGTTAAGGCAATCAAGTGTAGCTTGATTCATGCTTGATATGTTTCATATTTGGCTGTCCTCAAACTAAATATGGCCTTATATCAGTATTAATGCATGTCTGATCCTCTTGGTTAACATTACTCTCAGTTCTGGATTCCAGTACAGTATAGCAGGGGGCAGATCCTTTTCCTCCCGACTTTTACCCTCAGCCTCTTGGGTTGTTAACAGACATCAGTGACCTAAATGACTGCAGAGTTAATACCATTACCTTCTCCATTTGCTGGAAAGAGCCCTTCTCCAAATACTGAGCTTTTCTTCCATTTCACCAATATAATAAGGAAAGCTAGTAGTCATTAACTGCAATAGGCAAGACCAAAATGTTCTAATAATATTTTCTGAAACAAAACAAAACACTTAAAACAGCATGCTTTGCTCCATCTTAAAAAAAATTAAAATATAGTTTTTGGAGCATGGATCACTCAAAACGGACATTGTTACCTTATCCCGCCTTTACAATAAGTTAAAAACCAATGACATATTTTCTTTAACATTTTAGCTACTGAACATTGAGTGATTAATTCCTAAATTTTGCTCATTACAAGTTCATTCCAAAAATTCAAAATTAATAAGAATTGTACCCAAGTGTTGTCAGGTGACATGCAAATGATATGAATATTACTTGCCATGCCAGGTGAGCTTTTTAAAAATGTAAATAACTTCAGATACCTTGGCTTTAGTTAATGAAGAGCAAATGTAATGCTGAATGATTTATTAGGATCATTTTTACTGATTAGTAATTGCATCACACTCTTAATTTTTGAATTGCACATTATTTGGATGATTCCCCCCTCTATTTCCCTAACAACATCTTTCTGAATATCCATCTTATTTCTGATTAGCACTCAAATGTTATTAACTGTGTGTCTTTGGCATCTGCTAAAAGTCTAATTGGTAGAATCCTATTTTTCATGTTTAAAACTGTCCTCCCAAAGATAGCTTCATGTTCAACATGTGTTGGCCTCAAAAGTGTAAGTCATTTTCTTGATACTGAAGTTTCTGAAATATGCACTGTAACAAAATGATTTTCCTTCTCTCAAGGTAAAGTTGCTTTCCCCCAATTATTTCTCAAGATTTCAGTCTTACAAATTATTTTTTTAAATCAATATCCTAAAGTTACTATTCATTACCATTTATATGGAATGCACTCTTATTTTTCTTTGTCTCTCTGAGTCATACTAAACAATTGCTGAAAAATCATTCCTATAATGATTTCAGAGTGTGTGTTTCCCTGTCATTCCTCCTTCGGCATGCACAGAAATGCAAAATATAATAATACATCAAATTTTACCTTCTTTTATATTTACTACTTCAGAGGCTTCTCTGTGTTATTTATACTATGTACTGCCTTTTAATTAATTTTTAAAATAAAATTAAAGGATGCATCATTCAGTGGAGTGTAACGTTTAAAAAAATGAAGAACTGTAGAAGAATCTCTTTCCTAAAATAATTTCTAAAGGTAAGTAAATTATTTGTTTGCTGTATATAGTTCTTCCAGTGAAGTGCCAGATCATCATCATGACTTTCCGAATATCACTGCTAGCAGGGATTTTTGTAATTATTGGAAGCCATTGAAAATAATAACTTAAAATGAAATATTTTAGTACTGTATGTAGCCTAGATTTGATTCCATTTTTGTACTTGGACAAAATGTGCTCGTATCACATTATTGCTTGCATAAAACAGCTTTCACAGAATAAATAAAGCAACTTTATTCCATCCACTGGAAATTAAACTTTGTAGCACACTGCATTCTGGAAAATCTTTTTAAATATAGCATTAATAAAAAAAATACAAAAGAATGTATTCACTTGTAGTAAAATGCTTTACAGCACTTAAATTCGAAAAGAAATGAAAAGAGTCTTGAATATTAAAAAAAAAGAATGCTGGATCAGACCAAAACTTTATCTAACCCAGAATTTAAATTCCCATTTAGCCAATTATTTTATTTTTGTCTTCTTAAACAAATGGAAACAGATTCCTACAGTAGGCAAGTAAGTGTTGTTATAAAAATTAATAATAATTTATTATATTTATATGCCACCTGAGTCTGAGTAGTTAACAAATTAGGATTAGAATCGCATATTGTATTATTGTCAAAAGTATGAAGAATAAACTTCTGTTTTTTCAAGAGAAGGCACCTGTAAAACAATAATAGGTATCAGTTGGATTTTGTTTTGTTTTTTTCACGGAGACTTAATGATGGAAAAATTTGATTTCCGCCTGATAGTAAAAGACAAAATATTAAAAAATTGAATCTCTTTCTTAGCTAGATTAATTCTTTTCTTTTTGTTATAAAAATATTATGTTCTAATTGATTGCTTTGGAGTATCAGCAAATATAGAATATATTAGCTGATTGTTTATTTTCATCAAAACAGATTTTTATTTATTTCATATGGCATACATTTGTCAGGAAGTCTGCAATGCTATATATTACAAAGTAGTCCTGGCAGCTTAATTGCTAGTTTGTTCAGTTCACACTTCCATGTTTATCCATGGTATGCCATGGGGAGTGAACTAGCTAGTGGCATTCAAGTTGTTGATCTTGCCTTATGTCTGGGCAGGTCCAGCACCAGTTCCCAGTCTCCTTGTGAAAGCAACTCACTTTTCCCACCGGAGTGGTACCCATTTATTTACTGGCAGTACTGCATGGTTTTGAACTGCTGGCTAGGCAGGAGTTAGAGGCAAGTGATGGCTCATTCTGTCATGAGGTGCTGAGGGCTCGAATTGCCAGTGTTGACCATTTCTGATCTACAAATTCAGCATCATTAAGCTGCTGCGCCACCACATCTCCTTAAAAGAGAATGCCAATATCTATTGTTTTATAGATTTCTCATGGACAGTGATTGATTTATTCAAGTGATCACATTCTGATCATTTGCTGATAAAAATAAATTATAATTATTGATTAATGAAATTTATCGAAACCTTTTTTTAAAATAATTCAAGTTCCCAGTTCATCTAATTTCCATGCTATATAGGACACATTGCAGGCTGCGTCCTTTTCACTAAAGTTACCGTGTTGTGATGCTTTGATTTTTGTTGTGTTTGAACTAGCAACCTGCACTTCAAGACTCTGGCATAGTTTATGGAGCATTTTAAAAATTTCTAAATAAACACCATCCTCTAGCACTTTTACAGCTATCTGGTAAATCTATTGCATGTAATTTAGTGGCTTTTAACTAAATACCCAATAAATGATGTATGAAAGCACAAAGATGTTTCCTGATATTGCAGTTAAGGATAAAATCACTCATTTTCATATTGACTTTGATACTATAGTTCATGAGTTGGTTATTTTCCAGGATCAGGGACTGCAGCTTTTTACCCCTGCTAGCTGGATGAATGCATCAGAAGGGTGATAATGTCACTGCTTAGATCTAGGCCGATTTTTTTTCTGGAGTTTTGAAGGCTAGGATTGGAGATCCTAATCTCATTTTCCTCTTTTAAAATCCACTAACTTTCTAGAAACCAACTCAAACTTGTACAGTTGAATTTCAGTAGTATAATTTTGAGCCTTAGAATGGCAATTTAAGGATAGAAAAGAAATTGCTCACTTCCATTTTTATGTTTTGGGGAAAAAAAGCCCTCAATTTTTTCAGGTAAAAATCCACCATTAAGGTTTGACACCACAATCTCTGGTGCTGGGAACTGTAAGTTAATATTGGGAAACTGCATGTAATCAACAATTAATGGGTTATCCTCTTCTGCCATAGTTGATGGAAATTCAAATAAGATACCCTTTACCCCATCCAGTTTATTTTTGTGAAGTCAGTCTTAGTGAAGACTTGAAAATGAGGTTGAAAAGTTTGTATCTGGGTATTTGAGCCCATATTTCTTTTGATTTTTATCTTTCTTCATTAATTTGATTTAGGCAGACTATGGATCCAGAATATATGAAATGAAACTTTATACAGAAGAACTAGTGTCACTGAGTGTTTGATGAGTTGATGGTACCTTGAGAAATTAATCTGAAACTTTTGGACTTATTTATTAAAAAAGGTAAAGTTTTCAATGTCCAACTCTAGGGGGCGGTGCTCATTCCATTTCATAACTGAAGAGCCATCATTGTCCAAAGATGCTTCCTTGGTCATGTGGACATCACAACTATACGCTGAGGCACACAGAATACTGTTACCTTCCCACCAGTGTATGCAGTACCTATTTATCTTCTTGCATTTTGCATTCTTTTGAACTGCTAGGTTGATGGGAGCTGGGGCAAATAATAGGAGCTCCCCCCCTTATGTGGCACCTGGGTCTTGAATGTGGGCTGCTGACCTGCTGACAAGCCCAGCATCTTAAATTGCTAAGCCACAGCGCCCCCATTATTTATAATCCAAGACTAATTTTTAAATGAATACTAATACAACAAAAACATATAGAAGTGAACAAGATATATGCATAGATCTGAGTAAAATAATAAAATAGTGATAAACAGTAAGGTAGGAACTGGGATTAGAAAGCTGCCATTTTCATTCCCAGAACAGCAGCTGGCCAACTCAAGCAAGGATGAATTTAAGACCACAGATTTCTGATAACAATTGCAATGGAACAGTACCTCGTGACTTTCTTACATGATTTTAGTGGCAATTTCCACTAGTAAGAACAGTACAATTTCAGACTCAGTCCCACAAGGAACGGATGCAGTAATGCAGGTCACCAACCCTGATAAAATGACCAGTGCAACAGGATGTGGGCTCTTGTTTCAATTGCTCCATAGGGACACACGTGATGGTGACCTGATAAGGGATGTTGAGTGTTCCCTCAATCACGTACACGAGTAGGGTATTGAATCTCACTAATGTGAACATCTTTTCATTTGAGCAGGGAAGTACCTGTATTTTAAATTGGTAGTTTTAAATGACAAAAGTTTTATGATAAGCATTCTCAGAAGTCTAATTTGGAAATTTAATCTATCATGGTCAAGATGCATTATTTGGCCTCAGGAATAGCTTTCTCCAGATTCCATATTATTGGCATTTAAGTTGAGAAGTTGCAGGGTATCATTCTTTTTCCCAAAAGGAATTAAGTTTCTCTATAGGAACTATTTGGGCCAATGAATAACTTCCATAATTTAGTTTCAACTGGTAACTTAAGTACTATATTCTTATCCAGGCAATAAAAGGAGGAGATCCTAATTCGAGTCTCAGTAGGACATTGGGAATAAATCCAGAGATATAAGAATGAACTTGTAAAGCATGACTGTACTGCTCCTAAAGTTTTGTGCTGGTCTGGTTTGGTCTTTTGTCCAATTTTTTAAAAACTTTCAAAACTTACTTAACAATATAGATTTTTTTTTACAATTTTACTGAATTACTATTTTTAACATGTTTCTAAAATGTTCTTTGTTTGCTAAAGCCAGATAATTTCCTGCTGCAGAACAAAATTCCTTCCAATAATTCTGCTCTATACCACATGGGCCATAGTTACAGCTAAACCGTTCAATGATCAGGTAATCTATCCCAAACTAAATGACTTATACTTAAGAATGCAACATAGGAACACAACCAGCAAAAGACCGGCAATGTAAAGTTCCTAGGAATTTCCTAGGAATCAAGAGATTTCTGAAAGCCACACTGCAGAAATTACGTACGCAGACTAAGGGACCAGAAAGAGAAGAAGCTAGGTCTCAGAATTATTCTGATCATCTGAATGCCTTGGCAATCTAAATGCCTTGGAAATATCTTCCTGGACATTGGGACTTTACTGATTTCTTTAGTAATCCCAATCAAATGGAAAATTACTAATATCTCTAATCAGTCAATAGTCAGATAGATGATTCCTCTAGTATAGCAGAAGCTGCTCTGTTGCTGTGCCTAGAACATAAACCACAAATCAGAATTCACACCAATTATGTATGCTTCTACAGCAAAAGGGAATAAGACCAGAAGTCAAAAATTTATTTTTGAAATCGGTTTGGATTTACTACAGATAAAAATTTATATGGGACACGGAAAAAACACAGCTTAAGACAAAGATCTGAAAGTAATTAAATCTTTCTTAAAAGAAAGATCTGAAAGTAATTTAAAAAATCCAGGGATGGTACGATACACCAGTGAGAATGAATTTAATCAATTCTGTTTGTCTTCAGCATGGGGCATTGCAAGTAATTGATTCGTGTACAGTAGAGTTTTTAGAAATAAGCAGTAAAAAGTAAGATTACAAGAGCCTCATGTTAAAGATAGTTGGAATTATATCAGAAATGACAATTTGTTGTATTGAAGTTTTGTCAGTTCTCTTATTCATCCTTGACAAATTAGCAAGCTACTTCCTCCATAAAATTGTGATCTTCCTATATTATGCAAGGGGGGAAATTGTATGTTGATGGGAATCAAATGTAGACTTTGCTGCTTAAAGCAGGCTTTTCAAATCTTGGCACATACTGCTTTCAGAAAGATTAAGAAATGAATAGAAAATTATTCAAGGTCAATATAACGCTGATGTGTGTGTGTGTGTTTGAAATGTGGTTTTCATTCTTTGCTTGCGTAGCAAAGTCTTGTTTGTCCTGGCTATATATTATTATTTCATAACTCTGCAGGTTATGGCTTGGGAGTCCAAAAATGCATCCTAGTAATTCTGTACATACTGTAA
>JANHZU010001582.1:331502-342530 GCA_032468055.1 Acrochordus granulatus
AGAAGACTCCTGGATGGGAGGTGAAATGTTTCTCTGTAACTTCTAAAAATAAAAGTTGCCTTTTTAGATTTGGTTTGCAAGTTTATTTTGCGATCTGTCTTGTGCTATTGGATCAGATAGGAAAGGCATGCTCCAGGTCCCTTTCCTGAAATGTTGCTACCTTCTGGGATCACAGAAGCCTGTTTTTTCCATGGTTGCCTCTGCCTTATGGAATACCCTCTTTCTATTGTTCCAGCAGGCCACTGCCATTTTAGCCTACCAGCAGACCATCAACATCTGTTTTTTACCCAGGTGCTAGGATAGAATGAGGATATAGATAGTCCTCAACTTACAGTAATTCGTTTAGCAGCTATTTATTTATTAACTGTATATGCCGCCCATCATGCCCGGAAGCAATTCAAGGGGGCTTACAACAGAATAAAAAGAACAATATAAAATAGTAAAATATTAAAATAACAAATATCAATAAGATTAAAAAATAGTTAAGGAAGGGTGCCAGGTTCAAATGGGGTAGAAGTAGAATCAACTCTCATTCCAATAGCTACTGCCAGCATAATGCACACACGTCAGGATCCCAGGCTGATTGGCAAAGCAAGGTTTTAAGACCCCTATGGAAGGCCAAGAGGACGCATATTTCATTTGAGGGGCATGATGTTCCAAATGTTCCACTACATTTGAAGTTACAACAGCATAGAGAAAGTGACTTCTGACCAGTCCTCATACTTACAAGTATTGCAGCATTCTCATAGTCACATGATCAACATTTGGTCACTTGGCAGTCAGAATATATTTATAACATTTGCAGCAACCCAGGGTCATGGGATTACCATTTGTGACCTTCCCAGCCAGCTTCCAACAAGCAAAATCAAATGAGGATATCTGGATTCGCTCAACAATTGCATGATCCACTTAATGACTTGTGATTCACTTAACAACCATGGCAAAGAAAGTTGTACAATCAGGTATGACTCACTTAACCACGTTGCTTCGTGATAGAAGTTCCAGTCCTAATTGTGGTCATAAGTCAAGGACTACCTGTATCTGGAGCTGGCTGTAGGACATTTGAAGAGGTGACTGAGGAATCAGGTTTTTGTTTTTTAATTTATGGTTTATGATTTTATAGTTAGTGGTTTTATGGTTGCAAGCTGTCCAGAGTTGCATTTAAGAAGGACACCCCAACAAATCTTTCAAATAAATGCCTATAAAGTTTACTGGAGCCTTTTTTTAAATAACCTGTTCCAGTTGCTACATGTGAATGATGGCTGAGGAATTCTGGGCGTTGAAGTCCACACTTCTTAAAAGTTGTTTAGATTGAGAAACACTGGCCTAAGAGAATGCTCCATATTTAGAAAGGTGGACTTTTTTCTCTCGAGGTTAGGATTAAATCATATAAATTGGTTCAACACGGAAGAAAATGTTGCATTAATTTTAGATAGGCTAGGAATTACAAAAAACATACAGGCTCTTAATTGAAAATGCCTATCAGAAGCCCGTCATCTTAATTTTGCAAGGCAAAGCCTTGTCCTTCGTTTTGCTGCATAATGTATAGCTTTTTAAAAAAATTAACTGGGCTGGAGATTGGCTGAGTCATTATTGCAATAGTGAGTAGTTTAAGGAAGTATTCTGATGATAATTAGAGGTTTTCCCTACCTGCCCACCTGCATCTTTTCAATTCTTTTTGGCGGTATAAAGCACAGCTCACCAAGGTTCAGGAATGCAAGCCCATTAAAAATCTTCACTTTCGGAAACAAGATTTTCTTAGCAATCCCCAAATCCCCAAAGACCTATGTAGAAATCTCAGATAGCATGTAATTTTCTAGAAAGAAAGACATGTAGTTCCCCCTTTTATACATTCTGCTAAATTTGGACTTACATTTTCTTCCCTAACTCAAAGAGTGATTTAGTCTTCCTCAATTCACTTGAGAGATAAGAAATTCAGAAACTGAATGCCAGCTTTTAAAGTACAGTGCCTTCAGCTAGTAATATGTTGATGTTAATAAAATACTTACACATCTAAGGAAAGGAATTCAATATTCTGTCTTGAAGCTTTTGCAGTAAAATATTACTTTTTTCTGGCTTGATGGAGACACAGTCTTTAATAGAAATCACAAGATTTGGTCCAGATTCCAGGTTGGTCAGTAGTTATAATGTAAACTGAGAGTGGGAATTTATTGTAAATTCTAAATTGTTACGTCATGAAAGTAAACAATAAGCAACACATTTAAATATTACCGGGTCATGAACCTTATTGGGCATGACCTGTGACCTAATCCCATCAGGAAGCACTGCTTATTGACCCTAATGTTAGTGATTAACATAACCCTTCATGATTGCATTGGCCTCTGATCATCCTAGAGTTTGTATTGAAATCCTATATTTTGAAGCAAATCCTATTTTCACCCCTTTTGATCCATAAAATAAAGTTGTATTTTTGGCAAGTTGTTTAAAATCAACATCTTAAATGCTGTAAAAAGCTACAGTCTGCTTTTCTGACGTTCTAAAAACTAAATTTTTTTTTTGCAAAGTTTAACTGGAAACATGCACAAATGCATCACCTTAAACTCAGGGAAAAGAACTTTTAACTCTACAGAAAGCTCCCTTCCCTCTTTTCAGAAATACACATAACATGGATACTCCTCCAGCAAGCAGTGAAAAAAATGAACCAAAAATACCAAGCAAATATTTTTTTGAGTCTTACTGAAGGAAAATAAAAGCTAGTAAAAATAATATTAAATTCTACATGCAAAGGTTTGGCTATAGATATGCAATTTTGCTATAATATCCTCATAATGAGGATAGACATTTCTATCCTTATTTCTATCCTCATTATTATAAAGCATTTCATTTCTTTGTACATAACAAAGAAGTTTGTTATGTACCCAGGCATGCCCAGAATGACTATTGGGCACATGCACAGAGCATACTTTGCAAAGATAGATGTGTATTTGGTAAAATATCCTAGCATGTCTGAGTACAGACATTTGACTCTGACTTCTTAAAACCTGCATGTTTTTGAAAAAGGAGGGGAAAAAACACAGTTTTGAAGATGGTGACCACAGATATCTGAGATGCTGAAAGATTTTACAAGCCTTTTTACACCGTTGGAGATGTTCTCCAGCCCCTGGAGCAACCAAAATCATTATTTCTCAAGGTTTGTTAAGGTACACTCTTTGGAAAGAAAGGCCTGGCCCCAAGCTGCAATAAAGAATTGGTTTCTTCTGGTTTGTTTGACTGTCACAAGGGGAGTTCCAATTCTGATGAAACTCATGAGCAACAGAGGAAAACAGAGGCAATTATCATGGAATATTTAATAGGTAGTCTGTGAAAGGTGAATGTCCCTTAAGATCTCTGCAAAAAAAACAACAACCCTAGGGTGAAATAACTAGGTTTTATTACTTGTCATGTAAATACCAATGGCTAGACGTCACCCTTAAGGATTTGATTTATATTCTGCAGACTCTGAATTAATACTGCCTAGAAAGTTATCGTGAAACCTGCGAAGGGGACTATTTTATAAATGATATCCAGCAAACAGGCTCAATGCAAGTCGAGATTGTTCATTCACAAAAACATTCCTTTAAAATTAATTTTTCAAACTGCCAAATCACTTTAAGACTATCCTTGGCACCTAACATAGACTTGTTTTCCAGTTGGTCTTGAAATGGCAGAGTATCCGCTTTTCCAGGAAAAATTCTGCTTCACCCAACAGTTTTCACCAAAAATTAAAATTCAGCAAGCATACTGAATCTTCCCAGATCATGGGAAATTAAACCAGTAGGAAACACTGTCTTCATGGCTGGAACACAGGAACTTCAGGGGCGTGTTCTGATTAATTTATTTAGAGGTTTTGAAGATTGCCTTCTACAGCACGCCCAGATAGGTGCCTTCTACTTTCTGTCAAACATACTGCTTTAAAAAATAAAAACAAAACTGGGAGAAGATTGTCAGTCCTAGAATTGCCAGCCTGTGTGAATGAAGTTATAAAAAGCCAGAAAAATGGCAGGTTATGCAATAAAATTAATACAGAACTCAAAACAATAGCCTTCATTTTAAATCATAAATATTACTTAAAACAATGTCCAAAATCTACTGAGGAGAAAAGGACTGAAACGCCAATGGGTAGAGCCAAGCTCAAGGTATGTATTTCAGTTAGTTTAAATTCTAGATAAATAAACCGAAAAAAGGCAGATTTTTTCTTGTATCCATCAAAACAGTCACTACTGAAGTAAGGCACATGCAGAATTTAAGAAACTAAACTTGGAACTAACCTCAATATGCAGGCAGATTTGTTTGGAAGAAAATAGACCTTTAAATAATTTGGGGGCAAATCCATATAGAGATGGGGAATGTGGTACATTTCAGTTGTTTTGGTCTACAACTCCTATAACCTTTACTGCAGTCATACAGGGATAATCTGATATGAACTAAAATCCAAACACTCTGAAGTTTACAGTAGCTTTTATGTAAACCATTAGTGATCAACAGCATTTTCAACTGGGTCCAGCAATGCGCTGAAATTTGACATGGCACATAAGACAGGAACATCTAAGTACTGAAAACCAGACCAGTATAATCCGGTGTGGCTTTGTATCAACAAGAATTCACATCAAAGTGCCAAAGAGATTCTGATTGTTCTTGTCAGGGCAAAGAGGCAACATAAACTCTTAGAATCAAATCTTTCTTATGGTCATGGACCTGCATAAGGAGAGGGGGGATACAATCAATTAAAAAGATACAACAGAGTCTAAAAAAAACATGAAAAGCTGGAAGATCTTGTAACAGAAATTATATATAAAAGTCTATAAGAATCTAAAGGGGTAGGAACATTAGGTGGGTGTAGGGGAGCATAAAAGGTTACTATTTGGAAGACTATATGAAATTTCAGAGCTCTCCAATATGGCAAGCTGCGTGCTCATTAAGTCTAGTTTATGGCATAGGTCATTATCCAGTGAAATTTGAGTGCTGCTACAGAACTTGGCAACATTATATATTGCAGTAGGATTGCTATTTGAAAGTATCTGTGTGCCCTGAGTAATTATGCAGTAATGGTGAAATGAGGCTACTATGAATATCTTTGTATTACAGGCACTGGAGAAGCATATGCTCTGTTGTTTCTGTGGGTCCAGAGTCGCAGGGGCGTTGTTTCTCCAAGTAAAGAATCTTCCTATATCCACCTTCAATAGGTGAGTGGTCTCTTAAAGAATTTCTGCATTCCCATGAAGTCTCCACATGTAAATCCATTTGTCTCTGAGGTGAAGTAAAGTAACATGGTTGCTTCATCTTTGGAAGCAGGAACAGAACTGGATTGATGATTGATTGAGATGGTTGCCCATCACACAAATGAGACTCTGGACAGCCAATAATACATAATTAAAAACAGTACCAAAATAGTATCAGTAAAAGCATAATAATCTACGTTGGTTATCAAAAGCAAATCCAATAAACACTCAGCAGTAAAAATAACATCTCAAGGGACATTTAACCTCCTGATCCACCTGTCTTGCAGCACGTCTACATCTTCAACACTTTGTGAAAGGCTGATATGGTTGGAACCATCTAATCTTGGGGTGGGGGATATGGTCTTCCAGAGGACCAGTGCTGTGACAGAAAGGATCAGTTTCCTAAGTCCCTTTAAATAGCTTTTTGTCCCTCCTGTTGGACATGATGGGAAGAACAAGTGGAGAAAAATTGTCCTGCAAATTACCCACTATCTAAAGAGTTTCAAAGGTGGCAACTGAATTCTACTCAGAATACTCTGGAGACCACTGCAACACTCAGAGTGGAGTGTAACCTGGGCATATCAAGGTATACCTATAACCGCACACCCAACTGCATTCTAGATCAGCTTTCAGATTCTCTTCAATCACAGCCCAATATAGAACTCTTCATAATAATCCACTTGGGAAGTGATTAAAGTATGAGTGACTGTAACCAGACCTCATAGAAGCCATGAATCCCAAAGGATCTCCAGATGGTACACTGGTTCTGGTTGGGGTATTGCAACCCCTTTCAGAACTAAATATGAAAAAAAAGCTGGATTCAATTGGATCTAAAATACCATTCAATCTTCTCAGGATTAAGTTGAAGCTTGTTCTTCCCCATCCAGACCTCCCACAGCTTCTAGACACCAAGACTGAACTTCCACAGCATTACTTGGTTAGCCTAGGGCAGAGATTGTGATACCTCATTTTGTGCTCTTGGATGTCTTATCCAGGGTTTAATGTAGATGTTAAATAGGACTGGAGAGAGCATCAAGCCATATTATGGTTTGCAGATAATTTCAAAGAGCTGATTAACCCTGAAGCAAAGGTTGAAGTTTTGCAGAGCTGTGAAACTGGTTGTTTTCTAAAGTCATCCAGAGCTGATAGAATGGATTCCAAAATTATCTTGGAATGAGTCCTGTGTTTTGCTGCCAAAGCACTTTTTAACCAGAGAGAGAGAGAGATTTTCAATCAGTTTTCCAAACGTATGTTAATGTGTCTTTGAAAAGGGTCGTTTATCACAAGTCCAATGTTTTCATATATTTTACAACGCAGGGGCATACTAATGACCATTACATACCCAGGTGTTCATATTTGTACTGTACCTATATTTGAGTTATTCATTACGTTTTTCCTAAGGTACAGAAAAAGATCATTATAATTTTTGATTTGAGCAGCTGAGAACTTAACTTTATGAAATGCTGAAAAAAATTGGTCACTATGGGATCATGGGAATTATGGGTATGAAACAGCTACAGACTATGGTCCAAAATATATGCAAAAGAAGAAAAAGAACTAAGAAAGCTATTAATATTCAGCTTTGAGAGCAATGTAATTATCCAAACTTATTCACATCTAGAATGTACCTCTTTAGCTTAAAATTAGCATCAATCGCTTGGAATTCTTAAACATGCTATTAAGGAATTATCATATTATTAGGGAAATAAAGTTATGTTGTTCCAAGTTTACTCTTGGCATAAAGATGCAGGCACACACAGAACCCCTAGTTTAAAAAAAAAGAACAAAAGAAATATTTATTTCATTCAGGGGTTGCTGTGTACCATGTTGGATCCAGAAACAGAAGATATCAGATTTCTGGAAGAATCAAATACCTTACCCTTAAACCTTTCAAAGTCACCCCTACTGTTTTGGACGAGGAATATTTTCTCTCTCTTCTATGTCTATATGTTTATTATTAAAATAATAAAATGCAAAGAATATTTAAAAAGACAAATATTAAAAAAGAAAGAAAAGGTAATACAATTAAGTTAAAAGGAAATCCATAAGAAAAAGAAAAAATAAAAACAAAATGAAATTAGATCCTTTCCTTCCATTTATATCCCCAATCACAGCACACAATTCTAATACTTAAACTTTGCATCTAACATTTGTAATTATTGCTAGCTTCTATTTGACTCCTAAAAGACAAATTACAGATATGGAAACTTGTCTTTCTTTGTGATACATTTAAATAAGGCTGTCATTCTTGAAGTTAATTCGGCTTTTAGGTCTAATTTTAATTTAGACAATTGAATGGGGACACATTTATTTTTATTTATTATTAAATTCATATATCACCCATCCCACTATTTGTGACAACTGAAATATAGCACTGATCCCTAAAGAAGGATAAGATTTGATTTTACCTGAAAACTATATCATTACTGAACAAAGATTATTAAATAATAATGATTTTAGCAGAAAGGATAAAAAATCTTTATAAGATTTTATCCACAAAGACCAGTGTGGAATTTATCTAAGAGACAATTAAGAGACAACATTATCTGAGTGAGACAGGCGGTTTAAAAATATGATAAATATTAGAAATGTTGTTAATGTATTGAAGTACGTGGAGCAATATAATGAAAAATAAGCTACTTTAATATTTCTTGATGCAGAGAAAGCTTTGGACAATTTAAATTGGACTTTTCTGTTTAACATTTTGGAAGATATGGACTTGGGAAAGAACTTTATTACATGGGTGAAATTGATACATACTTCACAAAATGGCACAAATATTTGTGAATAGGGGAATTGACTAAGCTCTGTGAAATACAGAAAGGAATAAGATAAGGATGCCCACTTTTGCCACTGTTATTCATTCCAGCTTTTGAGGTTTTGAACAGAGACTAACACAAGATGAAGGAATTGTTGGAGTGAAAGTTTAAGAAGAAGTTTATAAGCTAAGGGTATTCACCAATGACTTGGTTTTAATTCCGGAAAACCCTTTAGAATGTATTAACAGAAAAACTAAGAAAATTTAGAGCATTAGCTAGATTTAAAATTAATAAGGAGAAATATAAGAACAAAGAACATGAGGATGGAAAATCAAAAAGAACTGTCTGTAAAAACTGGGTTTCAGTTTGAGAAAAAAGTTAAATATTTGGGAATCATTATAACTAACAGGAATAGTATGTTATTTCAGAATAATTATGTTGAAGTATGGAGTGGGACTTACTCAAGATGTGAAAAGCTACAACTATCATTGCTGGGAAAAAATTCTATGGTAAAAACCTAGATTCTTGTTTTTGTTTCAGTCAATACTTATTCTGAGAAATGATACACCCTTTAAACACTGGCAAAAAGTCATAGCTAGATTTATTTGGCAAAGAAAGAAAACAATTTTAAATATAAAATTCTCCAAGATGCAAAAAAAAAAAAGGATTGGGGTTGCCTGATTTTAAATTGTGCTTTGTTGCCTCTGTTTGGTTTGTATGATGGAATGACTGTTGTTAATAAAATACTGTTAGAATAAGAAATACATGGTCTGAAATTTGGGTAGCATGGCTTTTTATGTTTTGATAAAGTTAAAGAAAGTGTAGATTTTAAAAACCTTACATTAGGAATGCCATATTTTGAATATGGAACAAATATTGACCCAGGCTATGCCTGGGTATTGGTGTTGGCTTCACCCCAAGAAGCATTTTGTAGAAATAGTGGACAAAAACAAAAGGTCTACATATCAAGACATCCAGTAAAAGAGCCTTGGAGATCCAGCATGTATTAATTCTTGAAAAAAATTGTGCTTAAATTATTTTCTAGATTTTTTAGTCTCCAACTTCTGTCACAGTCAATGTTTCCATACACTAGAAGAGTTTTCTTGGAAACTTTCATCTTTTTTCCCCTTGAGTATATTTATCTAAATTCAGATGTAGCTGTCAATTCATATTACCCAGAATAAGAATTTCTGCCTCTGCACCTTCTATTAACATATGAAAAAGTATTTCATAAACTCTTCTTTGTTTAGAGTGTAAATGGATGCAAGTGTTAATTTTTTTTCCTATTTTTCTTAGTTTTAAGAGTAGAATCCTTCCTTCTTAGTCCTTTAGTTGTTCTAATACTTCCTGGGATGATAAGTTGAGATAGACTATTATTCCTTTGTTTGTTTGCTTGTTTTTATTTTTATAAGCACTATTCTTGACCGACATATTTCTATTTAGTAAATTTGTGCAGTCTTGTTTTGTCTCTTACAAACAAACAATATCAGTATTATGTATTCACAGCTTATTAAAAATTGCCACTAAAATAGAATTAAATCAGAACCAAAATGGATAAAATAGCATTAAACATATTAAATGAAAATGTGATCAATTTATGTAATTTTTTTTAAGAAAGGAGATGGAGGAACTCTTAGCCACCTTTTCATTATTATTTGGTTCATCAACCTTCCTCATGGTAGGGGCTTCATCTTTTTAGGTTCTAATTAAAGAAGTGGTCTTTGCCCAACAGGTAAGCATATTCTGTCAACATACTAATGAAGAATGAATGTTTGCCCAGGCCATTATTTTGTGTCTTCAGAAATAACCATATGCATCTTTCAGTATTGCTCCTCAATATTTAATTTGATAGCTTCTGTAAATTTCAATTACAGAAATGGAGCACAACCATCACAACAAATCACTACTGGCAGCTTATCTTCTAAGGATCTAATTTCTTTTGTCCCCTGTCCCATTTGATGGCCATGGATACCATCAAAGTTTACAGGAATATCATAGGAATTCCTGCTTTTATTGGTCCTGAATTTCCCTACTTTTAGCTTTGGTGGAGACTTTGAGTTCTAATATTGTGGGGAGAGGAATGAAATTGTTTCTCTATTGACATTTTGCACAATATGTCTAACTTTATATGTTTCAATCATGTTCTCCATTTCTTTCTAATCTAAAAGGCTCCAAATACTTTGGTCTTTCCTTGAAGAGGAATTGCTTTGGTGTCTTAAACATTTTGGTTTTCCTTTCAATTTCTACAATAATGTTTTTGGAGTGATGTACAAAATACGGTGTAGTATGATCACATCATTGATTTATAGATGGGCATTACTATGTTGGCAGTTTTATTTTCAATTCCTTTGCCAATGATTCTCCTATACAATTTTTTTACAGTTATTGTGCATGAGCTGACATTTTCATTGAGCTGTTTACTAGAAATCTGAAATCCTTTTCTTTGTTAATCACTGATAGCTCAGAAGATTCAGATACTTTATTGGCCAAGCATGGTTAGACACACAAGGAATTTGACTTGGTGCAGCGGCTCTCAGTATACTTGCAAGACAACAGTATAAAATCAATAGGTATTAAATAAATAAATATTGAAAGATCCTTTTAAAGTACAGTACTGTGCAAAAGTTTTAGGCCACCATTAGATTTGTTGTTTTAGCAATGGTATAATGACCATATAAAATTATGTCTCCTCTCTTTATTAAAATCCAACTAGAAAATACAGGAAATTTGTATGCAGTATTCAAAAACAGGAAAAAGCAGCAAAAACAACTTCTATAGGCTAAAATGGCAAGTATTTAGGACTGACCAGTTAATACTGACTTCTGCCTAAAGAAACCATTTTGTTCTGAAAATTGTTTTTGTTTATATTTTGTGTATATAAAGTTTGGATTGTTTTCTCAAACTCACATGCTTTACACTTGCTTTCTTTTATTTGCATTTGCTACATTAAAGCTTTCCTACTCATGTTTGGATAGATTTTTTTTAAAAGTTTGCAATTATATTTTAAAAATCATGCTGAAGTTGGCCAGCTCATTATTCACTCCTGATTC
>JANHZU010001582.1:352300-362545 GCA_032468055.1 Acrochordus granulatus
GTAGGAATCAACCAATCAGAATGCAGGATGCTCACCTTTGCACAACACACAGTTGAGATTTGGGAGATGTGTGTGTGCAACCATTTTCAACCTCTGCCTACCCAAAAACCCCTGTGTGCATAGGTACATGTTGACGCCTATACACAATTGGGGAGAAGTATAAACCAGCCTTAATTCCCCCAAGGTCATTGCAGGCTCATTGGCCCTTGTTTCTTCAGATGAGGTATTTTGTCCATCAAGTTTGTTCAACCCACTACCCGAAAAGTTCTCAACACTGATTTCTTTTCTACAAGCATGTGACAAGATTACTGATAGATTTGCCTGTTTTGTTTGTATACTGTAGCTGTTTTACAGTGGTAATTCTCTGAATCATTATGGTGAAATCACCGACTGAAGTAGAAGGGGAAGTAAAAAGGAGTTCCAGGTTAAAATTGCTCCATGGGAGGAAGCAGCAGAGGTCAGACTATTAAATCTCTGTCTTTTGGTTCCCAAGAGATTGCAGTCAGTCTGGAAAACTCTTGCAAACAGGTGATCAGCAATAAAGACATTGCTTTGGCCTACTCACAGGGTAGTTCTGGTTCCTTGTGCCTGACACTAATTATGGCTTCTACAGATAGTCCTCACTTACTGAATGTACTCATTTAGTGACTGTTTGAAATGGTACTTATGACCAGTCCTTGAAGTTCTGGCTATCACACCATTCCCTTGTCACATCATCATGATTCAGGTCCTTGGCAACTGCTTCATAGTGGTTGCAGTGCTTTATGGTCATGTGATTGCCATTTGTCACCTTCCCTGCCAACTTCTCACAAGCAAAGTCAATGAGGAAAGCCAGTAGGGACAGTTGCAAGCTATTCTGGTAAATTCCACTGACCTCCTTCAATCGCATAATGCTGTGCCCTGCTTTCCACAGCCTCTCTGTGCTTGCACAGTGCCCTGCTTCCTGTGGCCTCCTTATATTTACCTGAATCCTATGCCCAGTCTCCTGGGCAGAGACTGGGCATAGTCTCTGATCCCACAGGGTGGGATCTCCCCGACCCTGTTTTGGCAACTCCATGCTCCTTACCTGTCTCCCACTGCTTCCACCTTAACAACCTGCATGTCTTGGAGTTGCACTTTATGAGCACATCACTTAGTGATGGACAATCCCAGTCCCATTTGCCATCATAGCCCAAGGACTACTTGTATTTTTTTTTCTCTTGTGAACTGCCTTTTGAAAGAATTTTCTTGTTTTAAACTGAATTTAGAAATTACACTTCCTTAAGTTCAAGGATAAGATTTAAGGTTCAGCAAATATTGCCTGATAACATAGTCTAAGTAAAAGCAATTGAGTTCGGAAAACAAATATATCATATATTTAAAAAAGAAATGAGATGAAAAGATAGATTTTTAATCACCAAGCCAACAACTCTCTGGAAAACAAATAGCACAAACGTTCTACCTTGCTTTTTCCCTTGCCTCTGCCACCCCAAAGAAATAATTTGGAAAAGATACGTGTCAGAGAAGGTCTGGTGGAATTGAAGGAGATGTAAACGATATTAAGTGAAATAAATAAAGAACGTTGAGGTTGGAGGTCCAAAGGTGATGTGGCATTTGAGTTTGCCAGGCTGCCGTCCTGATCTAGGACTCTGCCTGCGTCCTGCATCAGAAGAGGGGTTATCTCTTTTGGCCCTGTATTGTAGGCTTGCAGCACAACATGGAATTGGTTTCATTAACCAGTCTGATTGCTGGAGAGGCTGACTCAGGCAGAGATGATAGTCTATGCTTCCTGTAATTTTCTTTCCATGCAGACAAGGGAATTGTTAAAAGGCTATCTTTAGTAGGCGCTGGAGTAGAGTGACCTGTGGTTGCTCCTTTTGCAAAGAAGAGAAGGGAGAGAGGGCAGAGCAGATCTTGCTACAAAGAATATAAAATAATAATCACTCTTGATTCTTTGGATGTGCTTGAAAATTATTTGCCTTCTGAAGACAGAGGTGATTTTATTTGAAGGGATTGGAAATTTATACAGTTGCAAGACATGTTTGCATGTGCAGTATCACATTCACGTAATATTTTTAAACTAGTACACTAGTAAGTGAAACTGAATTGGAAAAAAACTCACACTTTGTTAAAACACACACACACATCATTCCATTTTTTGGAAGAAAGATCAGATACACAGCTTACATTTCAATTGCTTCATCTTCTTTTTAATGTAAAGTTTTCTTATCTCAAATAAACTCTTGTAAGAGTTGATGACCATTCCCTTGGCAAATGGCAAGAAAGCTTGGTGGACATAATTTCCATTTGTTAGCACTCTTGGTTCTTTAAGAGAAGCCACACTAATGTCTTGGATGCTGCCTTGAGACAAACTGAACAATGGGCAAAAACTAGTTCACAATAACGGGAGGCAATATATTTTGGCTAGTGGTTTCAAGAATGATTGTTCTCTCTTGATGATGTCTTTAAAATGGGGATGCTGGATAATTGACTTCAAAGTAAGGCAGACTGACACACAATTAGGGCATACAGTTGAGGAAGCTTGCATAGGACTGTCTTGTAATTTGAGATCTATTATTAACAGTGAATGCCAGAGACTGGACTTTTTCTGTGTCCAAAGAAGATATTCTACCATTAAGCTAAGCAAATCCACTGATGAGGTAAAAATCTCTCTCATCATGCATGCATCATTCTCTGTTTCTCCCTCTCTCTTTCTCTCTTCTTTCAATCTCCCAATCTCTCAATCTCCCTTGCTCTTAATTGCAAGTGATGCTAAACATACTAATCTTCAGAATAACTTTCTAGTTTAGATGACCGCTTATTGTACAAATCATCTAGGGCACTTCACAAGATATTTTGATAAATAAAGTAATTTATATTCAAACTTTCCCTACACATTGCCAATAAAACAATGCAAAAAAAATCCAGCTATTGGCTGAGGCTTGTTAAGAGAATGGCCTCACAAAAAATGTATATAGTCACTTAGTGGCTGCTTGAAACTTGGGACAGAGATTCATGAAAATAATTTCAGCAGCTAAGGTTTGTTGAACAGCTTAATTTATTACACTATTGTAGGTTGTCTCAACAGTAAAGGGAGAGGAAGAGGTATAGTTTTCTTCTGCTGACTATTTCCCCTTTTCTTCCCACTTGCAGGGAACAATCTGGAGATACCGCAAGCAGATTTTATGGGAAGTAATATAACTCCAGTTATATTAAAGGGCTAAGAGAAATGAACAAAAATAGTGCTACTTCATTTAGAAGAGAATTGGTGATGTGTTTATGAGTGTGTATTTTGCCACTGTTATTTATCTTTCTAACCCAAGAAACAAGATTACAGCTATTAGAAATTAGTGGATATGCAGTAAATATCATGTTTCGCAACAAAGTTTAAAAAACAGGCATCTGGACTGGATTTTTCTCAAGTCGAAGACGTTTCATCTTTAATCCAAAAGGCTTTCTCAATTCAAAATATATTATTCAAAAGAGAAGCTGAGATACTATGGGAAGAGTATGGCAAGCTTTCTTGCCATTTGCCAAGGGAATGGTCATCAACTCTTACAAGAGTGTATTTGGGATAAGAAAACTTTACATTAAAAAGAAGACGAAGCAATTGAAATGTAATAAAGAAACCAATATTTCAAAGAGGAAACTTCTGATCAAACTATATGATGGCCAGAATAAGATGGAAGATGAAGAATACCAGAAAGTGTCATCATCAGGCAAGAAAGGATAAGAGAGGTTTGTCAATCCAGAATGCCAACAAATAGCAGGAAATAACAAAATAAATGGAAAATGAAGTAGATCAGAGAAATCATAAGTTCAAATAAGGTATGTCCATTCAAGATTAATTATGGGAGAGATTTAATAAAAATAAATGAATTTAAAGGAAGATGGAAGGCCTACAATGGCAGATACAGTGCATTTGTGGAAGGAGAATAAATTGAGGATCTACCCGATGAATGAGGTGTGAGAGTAATAGACCAGCACTAGGTAAAAAGAAACACTGAATTGTTTAAAGCCACAGGACGATAAATAATTTGTCCTAACAGACAACAACAAGAGTTCTTGGTCCACAGACTGCCAGTTACCAAACCACAATACTAATACTTCATGCGAGCAAAGATGTGCTTCAAATCTTATAAACAAAAATAAAACTACACACAGGAGGGGGGGAATGTTGAATGAATAGACAGGTTTCAGAAAAAAAAGTGATACAAATCAAATAGCCAGTAAAGAGGGGGGAGAGAACATGAGACTTTAAGAAGGAAGTTTACTTCTGCTTTATTGACTGTAGCCAGGCCAGAACAGCTGATAATTCTTTTCAATGATTTTCATTATGAATAACAAGCTACTGTGAGAACTGAATGTGCCAAAACAGAAAAGTTCACAACAGAGACAAGAAAGCAACTTGTCCTCATATCTGTTGAATATAAACAAGGAATATAAGAATGGCAGTTGGATTCACAAGGGAAGTCTGGAATACTAACAATTTGAGAAATGCAGAAAACATGCAATGGTACTTAACTATTTACCATTTTTATAGCATAATTCAAAGGAGTGTGGTGGCTTACATGGTTAGAACACTGGAGCTAACAATTTGCAGCCCTGCGTTTGAGACCTGGTTGCTACTGTGTGTTGGAGTGGGTTCCCATAACTCACTCCAGCCTCCTGCCAAACTAGCAGTTCAAAAGCATGCAAATGTGAGTAGATAAATAGGTATCACCTCAGTGGGAAAAATAACAAGGATGTGATAGGAGCCTCCCGGGCCTCCGCTGGGCAACGGGGATTTCACCAGCTAATCCTCTCACCATGGAAGCGCCTAACAACTGTTTCCAACTTGGAAAAAAATAATAAGATAATTCTATTAATGTACTTTGTAATCCAGGGAACATAAGCAAAAGATGAACCTTGTCCTAAACTGAGTTCTGAAAACATACAAGATGCGAGAGAGAGAGAGTGAAAAGGATGGGACGCAGATGATAGAGATTCATTACAGTAATGTAGCTAGGTCATATCATGAGTGGCAGTAGTATCTGTCACAGTTGGTCGTCATATTTTTGCCCTGTGCACATCTGTAACTGCTTTACTTACTCATCTTCATAGTGAAAGCAAGGTAGTTGGAGTAGATCCAGAAGGTGCAATGGTTTGGGTGAGATCAGTAAGACCACAGGACTTTCTCCAATATGTCCACCTGCAACTTGTAAGGTTGCTTTCTGACCATTTCTACTGATTGGGTCGCTGTGTATGAATCTTCCTGCCTTATGTACATGTGAGTAGGTGTGTATTTATACGAGTTCATGTTTATATCGTTGTTTGATTCTTTTGATAAAAGCAGTTAAGTGGAATGTATCAGAACAAGCAGCAGAATATTAGGGAATCTGAAATTGCCCAGAGGAAGTAGAAAAGAACAACCTCTTGTTTTTAGTCACTTTGTATAACTGTGACAATCATTTTGTGACTGTACCCACAACATAGAATCATCGGGCTGGAAGGGCCTTGGAAGTTCTTCTTCTTTTTTCTGGTCCAACCCACTGCCCAAGGCAGGAATCCTTATATACCATCCTGGATAAATGGTTGTCAATTTTTTATGCTTAAAATAAGCCCTAAAGGTTGTGTGACTTTCAGGTACTTTTGTGAAACAAAAAAGCAAATTCTCACAAAGATTGTTCCACATTGGTATTAATGGGTAAATCTCATTAAGAGAAAAGGGGAAAATACTATTAATAGGAGGAAGTGGCTGAAAAAAAGTTAATTTTATCTAAAGATTTGTCAGAGGTGACAAAGTGAGGCAGGTACCTGAATGATCTGGGAAAAGCAGAGCTGTCTATCATGTAACCTGCCTTTGTCCACTAAGCTAGCTCACTTTTTTCAAATACGATGGGAAACTTTGCTCCATTTCCAATTTTCAAAAAAAAAAAAAGTAAATGACAATCCTATTTATAGTTGGAATGGAGGTGACACCAACTTACTTTTATTGCAAACAGTGAAATATTGTTGGCTAGCTGGCCCTAAAATGGACAGAAGGCAAGGGATTAAATGTATATTCATTATCTTGGGGTCAAACTCTACAATAGAGTAGAGTCTCCAATAGATGGAGACATACTGCTGAATCTAGTCTACTGTTTAAAACATTAAGAAATGTGCAGGTTCAAGACCTCATGAAGCTTGGACATTCTCTAAATATATAAAGATTAAAAAAGAACCTCTATTAATAGAACCAGTCTATTATCAAAAGTTTGGTGTTGATAGAAATTGGTAACCCTTCCCAAAGTAAACATGGATCCCTATATTTTTGTTTCTTTGAATCATCAAATCAACATTGAATGTAATTCAGGCTGTCTTCCATCATCTGCATAAGTTTTATAATTAGTGATTTGGCTAGCAAAAGCTGATCAACTTAATGTCTGTTTTCCCTTTCAGGTCTCCACTCACTTGTACACGTTTGGTAAGAAAGATCAAACCACTGTCTTTTCTTCAGATTAACCTACAGTACTGTGCAAAAGTCTTAGGTCACCACCTGCTTTGTTTTAATGACCAAAGTTCTAATGACCATCCATTATTTTTTGGTGTCTGTATTAAGATTTAAACAGAAAATACAGGAAATATGGACACAAAATTAAAAAACACCACAATTTTCAGAACAAAATGGCTTCTTCAGACAAAAGACAGTATTAAATAGTCATACTTGACACTTTAGTTTATGCAAGCTGTTTTTTCTGCTTTTTCCTGTTTTTGAATACTGCATACAAATTTCCCGTATTTTCTGGTTGTATTCTGATAAAGACAGTGTGACATAAATATATACACCATCGCTAAAATATAAAATCTAATGGTGGCCTAAGACTTTTGCACAGTACTGTATCGGATTCTTTTATTGAAATGCTTTATTTGCTTCTTGAAATACTAAATCATTGAAAAGTATTTTTAATTTTATAACTCATGCGAAATGGCTGAATGGATAGATTGTTTTTATAGTAGGCAGTTCACATGAAGATAGTTGATGAGCAAGAATAAAAACAAGAATGGATAATTCAGGTGGTAAATAATATATAATCCAAAATCTGACTATTATCATTCCACACTTATCCATGACTACTCTGTTTCTAGGTTCATATGTCATAGTGCCATAAACAATGGTTTACAAAACACAGTGGCCAATTTCACATAACTGTAGAAGTTTTTGATGCTGTCTGAGTATTTGATTGTTTGCTTGAAGATATTTTGTTACATCTGCATCTTTCAAGCTAACATCTTCAGTGCTAGAAAGATGTGGGATTTGCTCTCTGTTTATATACAATGGCTTGTCCTGTCAGTGTTAGTGGAGATGTTGCTTTCTCCTTGGCAGTTCCTTGATTAGGCTGCTGTTTACTTAATTTCACATAACCATTATGTTAAAAGCACATTAGTTCAACAAGGTGGTTGAAAAAAACCATTATTATGATATGGAGAGATAGTAGAAAAAAGATTTGAAAGAAATGTCTCTATTACATGGATTAGTCATGTACGTTTTAGGCCTATGATAGATTATTTTGCTGGAGAAATCTTTGTTTGGAGTAACCATAATATTTAAACCAGGGATATTGTTTCAGAGTTTTGCCATTCAAACAGTATATCTAGAGTTCTGCAAGCCATATAAGTTCCCTGTCAAACACCTAATTTATTGTGTTGTTCATTTAGACCTTGACTCTATGGGCCCCTTGGCTAGTAGAAACAAATGGATGACTTTTTTATTGAGTCCTACATAGCTGGCAGGCAAGAATAAAAAGCAAATGGGAGAAAGTACAATATCTGCTTCCAAATTCTTGGTAAATGCTCAGTCAACCACACAGTGTTTGCACTCATTTAAATAACCATTCAGTATTTAAATCTGTTTATTTGATTTAGATGATATTTCACAGTCATTTGTCTCATTCATACTAGAAAGACTAGGAGTAAAAGCAAATTAAAAAGAATTTAGATTGATATGGTAATTGCTATGAAGTTTCCAAATCCGTAAAACTGTAGCCTCCTTCCAAATGACTTTCAGCTAATGTTTTCTGTCTAAGAATTCCAAAAAATTGTCAAGCAAAGTTTGTCAAAGTATGCATCTGCAAATTTGGGAAAGAGAGACAGGTCGATATGTTGCTTGAATTATGGGGCACATGGTGCTAGATTCCCTCTGAGTACATTGCCCATAAAGGAATATCGAGAACTGTATCACTCAATGAATTAATCTGCTTAGTGCTGTACTGGATTACATTTTACAAAGTAAATGCTGTAGTGAAAGGCTGGAATATTAAGTCTGAATCCTAAAGTTAGAGCTCCTGAAAATATAGAACTGCAAGCAGGGACCCATCATTTTTAGTTCCTTCTCTAAATCTGTCTTCTTCCATGTGATTGAGGAGTGAAAGTGGACTTGTGAAGAGTGGACAGTCGGTCTTTTATCAAAAGTAATAAAAACTTGAATGTCCCTAAGGCCTTTGAAAATTGGAAGATTGATTCTCTCCTTTCTCTATTTTGTGTACACATCAGAGAACTTGGAAAGGGTATGGTCTTATGCCACTGAAAATAAAATGAGGAGTTAACAAGAATGAAAAGAAAACCTTCTTATGTAAGGTGAGTGGAGTGTATGTATTTTAAAGTTAACAGGAAAAAAGCATATTTGGCAGTGACCTCAGCAGTATCAAATCTCCTAGACCTCTCGTCAGATGGGTTTCCAGCCTTGATTAGAAGCCAGAAGACAACAGATTCAAGGCCATCCTTTCCTCTACACCAGGACTGTCCCAACCTTGGCAACTATAAGATGCATGGACTTCAAGTCCCAGAATTCCTCAGCCAGCTATGCTATGTTGTGCTGGCTGAGGAATTCTGGGAGATGAAGTCCACACATCTTAAAGTCGCAACAATCAACCTTATTTATTTAAAAAATATTGATTTGATTCCTTGTTTAAATTTGTGCAATTCCAGTTCTTTCCTGCATTCTACCTAGCTACTGATTTGGCCTGAAAAGATTCTCTATTACAAAGAAGCAGGTCTTAACAGATCTTTTGTGAAAAAGGATGAAATTTCTCTTACAGATGGCTGTTATATGAACGAAACTTTACTTTCTTTTTTCAAGTTCAAGCTGGTGTCCCAGTCCCAAAAGCCTTTCCACACACATGAGCAGGTTTTATGTTTTTGTTGGGGGCTGTTTCACTGGTTTAGGAAATGATGGGGTATACTCTTCTTATCTGTCCCAATAATTTTGATTTAAAGGGGCCTGTTTAATTTACTGATTCCAAACTTGAGCCCTAAGAAGTGAAAAATAAAAAGACAGAAATATTTAGGTTTGACAGTTGGTTACTTTTAAGTAGCCTTTCAGCTGTATGTTAGATAAGTCAGTGTAGAAAGTTAGGGCAACAATGAGCTGCAGACTTTAAAATATGGATATATTGTCTCTATATGGGGGTAAGTGAAGATCTCAAGGGAATGCCAATTGATTTGTGCATTTAACAACTACTTAATGCAGTTAAATGAGCAGCTGACATTTTACACAATATATAAATTGACATTATTGTCCAATAATCCAACATTGTCAAATTATATTATTGTCCAATTGTATGAGTTTGTGTTCAAACAAATCTAGAGACTTCATACAAATAGTGCAACCAATAAATGTTGCAACATACTCAACACATAAATAGAGCCTTTAGAAATAAAGCCATGTACCAGCTTCTGAGTAAGTTTTTATGGCAGACTAGATATCTCTGAAGGAGCAGAGATAGGGCTGCAGTAGAAAATGGTGACCAACAGTGATTTCTGGCCAATGAAGTCTTTCCAGATAAATGAGAGATTGAAAAATTGTCTGCCTCACTCCAGAGACTGCTCCTCATGAGGAGACAATGAGATGGAAGTCTTATAGTCTTCTCATGAGTTGAGTGGCTGGGGGACAAGTGGGAACCAATGTGCTTGCATGAGCAATTCAACCTTTTTAAGGGCACTACGTTTGACCAAACCTTCATTCTCTTATTGACTTTTTGAATAATTCAGTTTACAATTGAAATGATGTGTTTGATACAGCAGGGTAAAGAAATTACCACAATGAGTCAAATTTCTCCTTTCCAAATTACAAAAGCAGAGGAAAATTGTATTTTAAAAAAGTTTTTAAAAAACAACAAAGAGCTTCACCCCCCAGTGAGGCACCACCTTGCTGTGGTTGGGGGGCTTGTGCACTCTGAAGAAGATGAGAGCTCTGCCAGAGGTTCAACCATACTGGACAGGTCTCATCAGAGGAGCCAGACGAAGAGT